>CAJQZN010040561.1:71409-97675 GCA_907164685.1 Colias eurytheme
CCGTGCGCTTCGCTTTCGCTTGGCTCGTCTTGGCGGGGGCACTACCGAGCCCCCAGATTATCGATCAATATGTCCTATACAATCAGCTTACAATGTGGTAATTGTATCACCGTATTGAGTATAGAAAAATATACAGCATGTTAAACAACACACTAACAAAGCACAAAAAGAAAAACATGACAGATTTTAAACAAAACTTTTTAAAAAAAGATGAAAATGCATTCATCTTTTAACACTAATTAAAATCATACTTTTAATCAACGCAGATACGAGTGTATTCAGGTCCATCTCAACTTTGCAAGTCCTATACAATTAATTAATGTAACACAGTTGTTAAAAAATCTCGTAATGAGATGGGCCAGACTGCTCTGACCCACTTTGTAATCCAAAGACTTTGCTCTTTTATTTAAGAATTCTGACTTGGACGCTTTGTTTTATTGCACTATATTTTTAAATCCGTGTTCTTTTCAATTATTTTTAAGGGCTTCGTACGGAATCGCGTCGCGTTTTATTTCCTGGTTTGTTTTTTATCTTCTGTGAGAATTTTTTAATTTTCAAGTTCAGCGAAGACAGATGTTTGTGTTTCGCAGCGTTTTGCCGCCTAAATGTAACTTAAAGACTTCAAAAAATAATGTGATTATAACCAATTTTGTTATATTATGGTATGTTAATTTATTTTTTAACTAGCTTTAAGCTCACGGCTTCGTCCGCGTAGTAAAGTTAAAACCCGCATAGTTCCCGTATCCATGGGATTGCCGGGATAAAAACTATTCTATTTTTCTTCTCGGTTGTCAAAGTAGGTAGGTATATCTGTACCAAATTGCGTCTAAATAGATTAAGTTTTTAAGGAGTAAAGAAGAGAAAAACAAACAGTATTACTTTCGTAGGATTTATAATATGAAATATTGGTTAGGTTATTAGTTTTATTACCTGCGAATTACAATAGCTTGTCTTTTCTCATTAGAAGTCGATACTTATAAAAAAATTGTATATCTGGTGTGCCAATACAATATATTTTTTTATTTTATATAACATAAATTACACATATGGACAACGCCAATTAATCACACAATATATAGGAGAGCCTTTTTACAACATCGGATCAATTTCAACCCCGGGGCTGTGACTGACGAATTCCATTATACCAATATACCGAATAAAGTCGAAAACGAAGGTCACAGACCCTCGTTTTTTCTGCTTGAATATTATAAAAAAGTTGTAATTTTTTTCACCGATTTACGTACAAGTATGGAACAATACGTTAAGTAAGTATATTAAATATTTTTATATTAAACATTTTTATAGTTATAAACATAATATAGGTAATTAAAAATATCGTCGTTTTTTTAATATTTATGTGTCATTATAAGTAAGTCATACTTATAACAAAACATTACCTTGTGAATAAACAACAAAAAAAGTTGAACTACGCAAAAAAATCTATAATAATGCCACTGCTATCGCTTTTTCATACGCCATTACTACATAAAATATTTTATAGACACGCAAATTCATATACCATACCAAAACGATCATAAAAACAGATACTCTTTTAACTCTACATTTCATACACATACCTTTTCCCTTTCGTATAGCAACTCAAGTATATCAAACATAATAGTATTACACCTTCGATAAATATTCGAGCAAAAATGTTATTGTGATACATACGCTGAGTTATGTGTTCCCAATATATTCGTGACGTGCTTGCAAATATAAACATAAAGCATGTAGTATATCGTTTATTTATACTGGAAAGCTTTTCGAATGTTATTGTCACTGTAATCTGTAAAATCTTTACTTTTAATATTATAAAGCTGAAGATTTTGTTTGTTAGTTTGAACGCGCTAATCTCAGGAACTTCTGGCCCGATTTGAAAAATTATTTCCGTGTTAGATAGCCCATTTTTCGAGGAAGGCAATAGGCTATATATCATCAGGCTAAGAACAACAAAAGCGGAGCACTGCGGGTAAAACCGCGGGGCACAGGTTGTCTTTTATATTATTCGATTCCTAAAGTTCGAAATGTGGTAGAATACATCAGACTGTAATTAAATACATAATTACAAATATTTAGTTCGTCATTTGAATGCTATCCATTACTATTATATTCTTGCCACCATAATGCTAAAGGGCATAATGCCATATAACGGTAAAGGCCACCTTCTTTGTACAATGGTTAACGCGTGAGCGTAGAACCGATGGCTGCTGGGTTCGATTCTCAGTGGAGACGATCCTCGATCTGGCAGCACACAAAAGGCTGATCCTATCTGTCCGTAAATAAAATCGATCAGTGAAACAGATGTATATATCGACGGATAACCCACAACAGGACACAGGATTTCACTTTTTATAATGTCACAGCCGAAAATGAAACAAGCTTATTTCTTCAAAGTAAATCGGGCATTATATACGCACAACTAAATTTTTTCTATTATTATTATAGAGAAATTGAAGTTCTTATTTACTCATAATATAACTTCGAGATCATAATATACGGGTAACAATTTTAGTCCTTAAGATGTTTGAAAGTGCATGCAAATTTTATGAAGTCAAGACAATTTAGGATTCATTAAAATTCATTGTTAATTAAGCGCTTGTTTTGCAAGTTTCTATGAAATGAATTAAACTTGTTACGTAACAAAAGTACATAGACTAGGTTGTTTTGTAGTAAGAAATATAGATATGATTATTAAATTAGGATTTATAATTGATATAATTTTAGAATACTGTTGAAGTAAAATATAAGATTATAAAATCAATTGTAAATATTGTAGATTTGATATTTACTTTCATGAGAAAAATATTGTAAATGCTAAAACAAAACTATTTGACAAGTTCTGAATGCCCTTGATTCAAAATCAACCACTATAAAACCATTTTTTTATTATATGTATAATATCTACATACAAAACAAAACCACTAGAAATGAAAAGCTACCACATACAGTCAAACATGAAGTTGTACACACATTAAACGACTATCATATCACAACAACGATACAAAAATCAACTCAACAAAAGTCGTACAAAGCTGAAACCATTGAACACAGTTTGCGAGACCAAAACCGGTCTAAAATTTTAAAAGAGCTCGTTACTGACATCGTAGTTGAGATATTCCTTTTATCAAGTGCTCAACTAAACTGAGCCAACGACGTAACAACGCAAACTTCATAAATTTAACAGCATAAAAGCGGAGACAAAAATAGAGAGAAAAATTAATGGAAATTTATTAGAAGCGGACAAAGTTTGATTAAAACTTTGCTCAAAGTTTAAGTATGCTATCAGAGTACATTACCGCGAAATAAACTCCAGTTTATGAAGGCTTTGGGCCTTAACTTGTGAACAGGGGCCCCGAGTGTTCCCAAATTACTTGATACAGGATTAAAACAAGTCAACAATTTTAGACGCCATTACGTACCAAAATGGATCGCGATTCGCGGCATTAGAATATGTTAACGTAAAGCTGGTTATGTTTCAATAAATAATAAGTATTGAACGGAAAATAAAGGAAGTTTTGAATTGTAAACGCAAACAATGATGGACACTGAAATAAAGGGCTAAAACTAGTAATAGAATACAGATTAGACATCTAATTTACTGTTCCGTAGAGATTGCAAATTGAATCAATTTAATTTACAGTAAAAATAGAGGAAGCAGCACTGAATAAGAAAAATAATAGATATCTTATTAAAAAAAATACTCAGAGAAACCAGATGGACTTGCAACAAACTTCGATCCATGTATTGAAGTGCTGCCAACTTACAAAATTTGTCTTAATTTGCCAAAAATCCAAACAGACGAATACATAACTACTATTGCAGGATATTCTATTATTAATGGTGCATAAATTTTATTATCTCTGATTATTTTAGATGAAAGAACTATTCGTATTTGGAAAATTTTAAACAGATTCAAAAGTACATTTAATTTAAAATTTTCTTAGCTCTAGGTACCTATTTACATATCACTTCCGAGTATTATGTTTTGATAATACTGCTGTTATCGATCTCTTCAATAGAATCTCTCAAGCTACATATTTCCATGTAGAATATTATATTAAGTCAGCTTAAAGTGTGGCTTATTGGATATTTCCTTTTAAAACGTTTTTATATATATTATAAGCTGCTTAAAGCATCAATAAAGTACACAAGTTAAAAGTGTTCGTTTTAGATAAGAGTATTAAAACTAATCAGGCTTATAATCTGAACATAAAACTACTAACATCAAAGTTGACAAAGATTTATAAAAATTATCGACATTGCAGCATTATCTTGCATAGAGCTGAAGAAGATAAATAACATTGTTGTAGAAAAAATATAAACGTGAATAGAGAAAAGCAAGTAGACATAAAAATAGGCATAATAGAGCAGGCGCTAACTAACCTTGTGTTTTATTCAATACAAAACATAATAATAACTCCTTTTTTCCAGTTGATTCATTCTGAGTTTTCCTCCATTAACTATACTAATATTATAAAGCTGAAGAGTTTGTTTGTTAGTTTAACGCGCTAATATCAGGAACTACGGGTCCGTTTTGTAAAATTATTTCAGTGTTAGATAGCCCATTTATCAAGGAAGACTAAAGGCTTATATCATCACCATAAAAGAATATCAGGACCAACAGGAGCGAAGCAATGCGGGTAAAACAGCGGGGCACAGCTAGACAAGGATATAAATGCGTTTACATAGATATCTATACTAATATTATAAAGAGGAAAGGTAAAGAAAGGAAAGGTTTGTAATTATGTATGTATGTATTGTTTTCACGCATAAACTACTGAACCGATTACAATAAAATTTAGCACACATATAGAGGGTAACTTGGACTAACGCATAGGATAGGTTTTATCCCGGAAATCCCACGGGAATGGGAACTATGCGGGTTTTCCTTTGAAAACAAACTCCGCAAAATTTTTAATTCCCTTTTTAACAATTAGAATAGATAAGTACATAATATATATTATAATTTTTTCATTGTTTAAGATACTTAGTAGTTAATTCATTAATTGTATACTTTTAAACTTACTTTACGCATGCTGTGTTTACCTATACCTAAGTGTTTTTTTACATTGATCATATAAAATTGTATTTTAACTTTGATATTTTATCTGTGATGTAAAGAAACGATGGTAAATCAAATAAATAAATAAATAAAACGCGGGCGAAGCCGCAGGTGGAAATTTAGTAATTACTATTAAGGAACAAAACCTCCGATAACCCATAAAGGTAGCAAAGATTAACCCATATCCGCTTGTACAATGGGCATGAAGCCAAATACTAATCTCACAGGCAATTAATAATAGTCATAACTAGATACGAAGTTAATCGAAATTGTTCTAGCCAGGTCATGCTGCGGAATTTAGAGGATAATCTTTAAACGTTTGGTAGTAATTAAGTAGGTTATTACTGGGCTTTTGATTTAGTTTTGGCCGAATGTATACGGTGTGCCGTGTGTGGGCAAAGTTGCAGTAGTTATGATTATCCATACTAATATTATAAATGCGAAAGTAACTCTGTCTGTCTGTCTGTTACTCAATCACGCCTAAACTACTGAACCAATTTGCATAAAATTTGGTATAGAGATATGTTGCTACCCGAGAAAGGACATAGGATAGGTTTTATCCCGGAAATCCTACGGGAACTGGTTTTTCTTTGAAAACGCAGGCGAAGCCGCGGGTGGAAAGCTAGTAGGTTATATTTTCCATCAGAAAAATAGTGTGTTAGAAGATTTGATTGTGAGAGAGAGCACAATAGAGCTTAGACACTATGCTGAATGCAAAATTTTTTTGTATTTAAAATATACATATATGAATAGTTATTTGGCTATTCCCAATACGTAACTATCACAAAACGAAGTTCATTAAAATCTATATTTTGAATTCTTTACCATGCCCATACTTTTAAAACATTTTTTTCTAGTTAAGATCCGAAGGAAGGATATCAATGACAGTAGGATCTTAAGCTTTTAAGATAAACACATAATCTAAAAGAGGATCAGTACCACATTTGAAATCTGCGAGCGCGTAACATGTTGTCGAGTACATAGTAAACTACAGAATACATAATATAGTGTATAGCAGAGCGTGAATGTTCCACCTATCGTATACCATTCTAATCCGCTTAGTCACACTTCCATACAAATCGATCTGTTTTAAAGCCAGAATTATCCTTTTAACTTACGTAGCTTATATTGATGTGCGAACGTTAGATATATAACCCAATTCGCTCGTTCGTAAAGTCTCTAGACGGTAAGATAGCACGACATGCATGACGTGGTATCATGCATGAATGAATTTAATGATTGAAATGAATGACCTGCAAACCACGTAATTTATTTTGTGAAGATTTCGCTATCGCGTTCAAGTTCAACAATCTGTGCCAACAGGGTTGCCTGGAAGAGATTGCTTTTAAGCAATAAGCCCGCCTCTTCGTACGTATGTGCCTTCGTGTTAGTTTATTTTTAATCTATTTAAAGTTTTTATTCTTTATCTGGTATAACTATATGTACAATAAAGTATGTATAAATAAATATTATTTCTATTTTCTATCCTGCAAGTTACATAACAAGCACGCATGAACGTGTAGATTTGTGCATGTCATGCAAAAGATAAATGTTTCATGCACTCTACTCAGACTGGACGCAAACTATATTATATAAATGCATTTTATGTTTTGGTCACTCATGCAGCTTGAAGTAAACGCATGTCATGCATGCAATACTGTCTAGGAATAACATTACACATATGTTGCCAGTAGTTAAATCGGATTTTGGCAAGCGTATCAAACAACCGATCGCCTACTATGTTTACCGATCCAACCTGCATAGCAATAGCATGACACAATACATCGCTCGGTGTGTTCGAACGAAATGGCTATCACGTCTGAATGGTTGTAATGTAATCCGCAATGGATACCGTACAAATGAGAATCGCCGTGGAATGAAGGTTTTGTAATCGAAATTTTTTGACGGCTTCCATCTCGGTACAAAGCGAATGTCGCAAAAAGTCGGGGAATTTTATAATGATGTTGAAAAGTTCTGAAAAATATAATTATACTTTGTTGTAACTTTATTTGCATGTGTTCAAGTATAACCATTATTGAATATAAGTTGTAAATTTGTTTACGTGAAATATACAGTATTTTTAGGGAAACATAAGCAAATTATATTGTTCTGAAGACTAAAGTAAAATTCTATCAGGAGTAAGTACCTATTTATCCAAAATACTTAGACACGAAAAGACAGTATATATAACAGAATACTTTAATAAAATTTACCAATTCATTCGATAATATTATGAAATTTAGATGTAAAATTTTATATCAACAACCATTAATTAAACTTTATAAGTAATTATTGAACTTGTATATTTTGCTCCAAATATGCTTGTAATTAATTTAGTTTTTGATAGGTACTGGCTAATGAATTACAAACAAATATAAATAAATAAATATTTCAGGACAATTTTCACACACGGCACGATCTGATCCCATACTAAAATTTCGCTTGTGTTATGGAACCCAGATGGCTGATAAACATACATATACATTATAATTATAAATACGTATATAGATAATTAACACTCAGACACAGAGCAAACATCTATGTTCATCACACAAATATTTGCCCTGGGTTGGAATCGAACCCACGACCTCTGGCTTGGAAGGCAGGCCTACTATCAACCAAGCCAACCGGTCAGTCATACCTTATTGAATATTCTTTACCAATTAATTAATTATGAATAATTTTCCCTAAGATTCCGATTGCATCAGTGTAACAAACTAAATCATAATTAAAAATGTCCTCTTTATTTTAAATTAATCAATATATTGAGTATAATTCAAACGAATAAAACATCGTATTTCAATTAAAGTTAATAACAAGAAAATTTTACTTCAAAATTACTTTCCAAAAAAGGACTGAAAAGAAATGTTTTTAATTCAACTTTGCTGTAAAAACTGCAGGATTCTTTCAAAAAGCGGCCATTTTAAATTCGACGTCAAAGGCTTTGAGTTTTATTTAGTGTGCTCTAAATTTACTATTTTACATGTTTTGATATGTTTTTGTGTAGTAACGTGAAGGTCAAATACAAATATGTATGTTTTTAATAATTCACAAAATAAATACAAAGTGCAAATTGAAAATATTGAACAAAACTAAATGAATTATATCCTTAGTTTTTTTTTTTTTTAATAAATAAATATTATTATAGGACATTATTACACAAATCGACCTAGTCCCACAGTAAGCTCAATTAAGGCTTGTGTTGTGGGTACTAGGCGACGATAAATATAATATTTAATAAATACATATATAGATAATAACACCCAGACCCAAGAACAAATAATTGAGTTCATCACACAAATATTTGCCCTGACCGGGGATCGAACCCGGGACCGTCGGCTCAGTAGGCAGTTATTTTACCACTGCGCCAACCGCGTCGTCAGTTTCAACTAATATGACTACAGATAAACATTTTGACTTGTATTATGGTCAGTAAGACATGTACTTACTGTTTATAGATAAATTATATCAATACTAGCGATCCGTCGCTGCTTGCCACGGCTACAATGCATATCTATACTAATATTATAAAGAGGAAAGGTTTGTATGTATGTATGTATGTATGTATGGTTTTCACGCATAAACTACTGGACCGATTTTGATGAAATTTGGCACAGATAATCTTTAGACCCTGAGAAAGAACATAGGCTACCTTTTATTGCGAAATATGTACCACGGGCGAAGCCGGGGCGGACCGCTAGTGTATTATACCTACATATAAACTATCCTCTTAAATCACTCTTTCCACATATAAAAACAGACAGACAGACAGGCAGCGGTAAATAACTTTGTTATATACCATGTAGTTATAATGCAGTATCTCGTATTTTTCTTGCAACAAATCATTTTGAGATATATATTGTTGTTTTCGTAACAAGGCAGATAAATCGAATCATGACACGCGTAGAACGCAGGTGAGCCTTTACAGAGAAAAGATCTTATATCGTCAACATCCCAGAACAAATCTTCAATACCATACCAATAATAAAATTGGAGTGTCTGTTTATAAAAAGTCGATTTTTACTAAATGCATATGTACATATAGATAGCAAATATATTTTTTTGCAATTTCTGTCTGTCTCTTTATTCCAGCTAATCTCTGGTACGGCTGGACCAAATTTGACGGGACTTTCACTGACAGATAGCCGATATAATAAGGAATAACTTAGGCTTCTTTTTATAATGATATTTCATAAGGATTAGACTGCTTGCTTTAAGCGTAAAAATCGAGAATGGCTCGACCAATTCGGCTAGTTTTCCAAAGGTTCTTATGGAAACATCAAAAAGGGGCAGTAGCAATAGGGGCAATAGGGCAGAACAGCGTCTGGGGCAGCTAGTAAATGTACAAAACTCGTACAAACTGAAACAATATACAGTATACAGTATACAGTATACACGCAATATAAACCACACATGGTTTATTGTAAGTGAAATCATGTCGGGGAAATCCAATATCAAGTTTGATAACAAAAAGGGTAACGAGTTGCACTGAGAAACTTTTCTTATTACATTACATACCCTTTTAATCCTGACCACAGATCCTGACGATGTCTTTCACTCCTACTAATAAACGCAAAAGTTTGTGTTGATGGATGTTTGTTATTCTTTCACGTAAAAACTACTGAACCGATTACAATCAAATTTGGTATGTAGGTACAGACCCAGAATAAGACATAGATTACTTTTTATCTCGGAAATCCTATTTTTTATCTAGGGTTTTTCTTTGAAAACGCGAGCGAAGCCGCGGGAGAAAATCTAGTGTAGGTATACATGGTAAATTATTGAGACGGGTCAGGTATTTTTGCCGTTACAGGAAATAGAAAAATGTTCCTATCTATAACTTTTTAAGATATTCTGAACTGCATTTACATATTTTGGAAAAGAAGATAGGAAATTAATGCTAAAATATGGAAAAAAATATTGATATCGATTTCATGTGGGGATCAAAATACTCTATGGGACAACAAGCCTCCAACACGGGGCTACTGACAATCAGTGCTTCACATAAGGCTAGCTACTCACGTACCTGTCGTAGGGGCAATATTGAAACAATCTCAGTTGGTCGGCAGTCGGAGCAATTTCAGTTGTTCTCTAAATTGCCCCGGCTTGCCTATACACATCACAATTAAGGGTCCAATTTCTAATTTGCCCCTGCTGCAGGTACGTGAGTAGCCGGTTTAAAGTGTAGCACTTGCTGAGTGAGCTACTCCCCTTTTTAGCACCATACTGATTAGGCATAAGTCCTTTACTTAAGTATTATTATTTTATTTGTATTTTTATTTAACTGTGAATAAATTAATAAATGTTGAAAAAAAACCCCATCAAAATCTTTTGCGTAATTTTAAGGAACTAAGCATACAGACACACAGACGGCTGAGAGCGTATGTAGATTTGTATTAGAATCCGAACCAAAAGAAAGAAGTATTAAAGAACACAACGGTTTAATTTATCACGCTTAAACGCCCTACTATAAAATTTGTAATTTCACATACATTTTTCAAGATCGGTAGTATATACTATAGTTACTTGCATATGAAAGTAACTATGTAGGAATTGCACAGAAAAACCAGGCGTACCATACAATGAAGAGACCTATATAATTTTTCCGTGTTATTTCTCACATTGCCATACAAAAACATGTGTTGGCACATTCTCACAACAAACATACATCAAGTCGCTCCTTTCAGTTTATTTGCCTCGTTTTAGGATTCCGTGGAATGAAAATATGCAAATTTTTTAATGTGCTCTTTTAAAATGTCCGAATTATTATGATGATTTATACAAGACAAATAACTGCTTAAATTCTTTATGAACTTGGAATTAAAAATTTTGATTCTTTTAGGTAGAGAATTCTAGGTTATTTTAAAGATTTAGAAATGCAAAGAATTATAAAAAAGTTTCGTCATAGCACAGACATTTAAATTTACCCTTTAAAAATGTTTATAAGTTTATACTTATAAACATTTTGGATTATTCCATACTAATATTGTAAATGCGAAAGTAACTCTGTCTGTCTGTTACTCAATCACGCCTTAACTACTGAACCAATTTGCATGAAATTTGGTATAGAGATATTTGGATACCCGAGAAAGTACATCTAGGCTACTATTTACCCCAGGACATAGGATAGGTTTTATCCCGGAAATCCCACGGGAACGGGAAATATGCGGGTTTTTCTTTGACTGCGCGGGCGAAGCCGCGGGTGGAAAGCTAGTTAATAATAATGCCAAGTAATTATTATTGAAGTGTATAAAGGACTATTTTATTTATTTATTCCTTTTAAAACTGATTATTTTTCCGACCCAAATATCGACCAATAGAATTGCACCATTCGACGTCACGTGGTACAACCTACATGGTATTATACTGATAATTTTTTGAAAATTTTCTCTGGTCGTTGACGTCAAACTGACAGGTTCAATTCAATTGTGAAATTATTGGCCGACATTTGGGACGGAAAAATAATCTCCCGAATACCACACGAGCTTCAGAATTATCTGGCATTTCCCTCAAGGTTCCCTGCAAACAAATAAAGTCGTCAAGTTTTTCAGGAAAAATCACTCGCGCTTCGCGCTCGTGATTTTTTAACCTTGTCTAAAAACTTGACTCCTTCATTTGTTTGCAACGAACCTATCGGAAAATACCCGATAATTTTGAAGCTCTTGTGGTATTATAAGTGAATATTTTACAAAATAAAAACCTGTAACATATACTTAGTATGTACAAATCGAAATGTTTTCACAGTTCCACATTCAGCACTATAAACTATACGGAATTCCTTTACAACCAACCTAACCTAACTTTTATTCCTCACACACGATTGTTTTACTGACCATTAATATCTTTCAACGCTACCGCAAACTCTTATTATTTTATGACACCCTGGTACATTTAATTCTGCCATTCGGATACTACATTTGTATTTTTACTTTATGGTTTTTCACGAAACTTCTATTGTTATACAACAATGATATTTCATACCTTGGCTAGGTTTTAGCGGTTTTAACATTATTTATGTGTACCAGTCTTTATTGCGTGTGCTTTTTTCAGCTTTTCACGTTTTAATATGATAGTTAACTTGATAACTAGATCGTTCAAAAGTAGGTCACATTAATATTATATGAAAATTTTGATTCAAAATGTCTGCCCTAGTTTTATATTTTTTTCAATTAAATTCAAACAAAACTTGCGATTTCACGAAAAAATCTTTTTTTCATCTTCAAGATCTCTAGATGACGCGTAATTTTAAAATTCACTTCTACTTATATTTTTATGAAATAAAAAAATATGCATACTTAATAATATTTAAACATAGATTTTTAATAAAGTATTTAATATTATTAACCATTATTATAGGTATTTACCTTTTACAATATCAAATTACGTTATTTACTCTCGTAGATACCACAAACAATATCAAACAAGAAGAAAAAGCAACAAAGTATAATTTCGCATTTATTATAACGCTTCGAGAATATCCGCCATGTTGGAACAATTCGCTTCATCAAGATAACGTATTTGTTTGTTACGTAACATGACATTTATTATGCAAAGCCACAGTAGGCAGATACAACCGTAGCAAAACTTCATACAACACGTTCGTAGGTCACAATTGACCGATATAAGGGTATTCTTATATCTGTCAATTGTGATAATACCCTTACGATTCTCGTAATTTATTTATTTATTATTTTGACGACATCCGCAGGGTTGCTGGCCACAACTGGCGGCAAAGAGCCAACGACCGGGCTCAGTGGCGTGCATTAGGAGAGGCCTACGTCCAGCAGTGGCCACCGAAAGGTTTATGACGATGATGATGTTGATGATGATGATTCGCATAAACACGCCTGCTTGTGTGCGTGAGCCATTTCGAACGTGTTATATGAAGTTTCTCTACTGATTGTATCTGTATACTGTTGCAAAGCTAAACTTTTTGCGCACAAACAATATGGAATCTGCATTACATCTTGTTAAACAGCCGATAAACTTTATTTGGTAACTTCTCGATTGTGACGAAAGTTTATATTGTCGCGTATATTTCTTTTGTTTTGATATCTGAATATGTTTTTCTCGTGTTTTACTATAAACAATGTTTTAGTACTGTTACCCTTTACAACATATAATATACATGTTATTATTACCTTATCGTTCATATTGACAATTACTCAAACTAAAAATATTTTAGGACAAAATATATTTCAGGACAATTTTCACACACGGCAGGATCTGATCCCATACTAAGCTTTCGCTTTGTTATGGATACCAGATGGCTGAAACACATACATACATATTATATAATTTTAAATAAATACTTATATAGATAATTAACACCCAGACACAGAGCAAACATCTATGATCATCACACAAATATTTGCCCCGGGTGGGAATCGAACCCACGACCTCTGGCTTGGAAGGCAGGGCCACTACCAACCAAGCCAACCGACCAGTCAAAAAGATTATAACAATAATTTCATAAAATTTGTAGGATTATTTGTTAGATGCTCATTTTTTTTCACGAAAGGAGTAGAGACATAGATAAGAATTAATTTACCATTAAGCAAGCAAACTAGGTACTTTTAATCTATACTAATATTATAAAGCTGAAGAGTTTGTTTGTTTGTTTGAACGCGGTAATCTCAGGAACTAGTGGTCCGATTTGAAAAATTATTTGAGTGTTAAATAGCCCAGTTATCGAGGAAGGCTATCATCACGCTAAGACCATCAGGAGCGGAGCAATTTACAGCTCGTAAATAATAAATTGATCTTCTTATATATAAAAATGAATCGCAAAATGTGTTACATATAAAAATGAAGCGCATAACTCGAGAACGGCTGAACCGATTTCGATAATTCTTTTTTTATTATATTCCTTGAAGTACGAGGATGGTTTTTATGTAGAGAAAACGTAAACATGTACCACGGGCGAAGCCGGGGCGGACCGCTAGTTTATTATAAATTAATTGGATTTACAACAAATTGTAAAATAGTTTGTACCAATTACTTAAAGTACTATTTGTACATTAAACAACCTACTATTAAATTAGGCAAACTCCCACACACGAAAAACGACAACATTTAAGACCATTTCCTATATAGGCCCCGGAATCACAGACACAATAGAAAATCTATTGTGTCGTGGACCGATCGGGCCGTTCGGGGCTCAATGGGTTAACTTTTATATCCTTATCCTATAAACAGCAAAAAAAATAACCATCAAATTGACCGGAATATAATAAACATGACATTTGTATATAAACTTTATTTATATTGATAAAGAGGAAAAATATCAACCACCTACATTTTAACATTTAACATGAACCTGGCTAACCTTTATATTACTAAAGAGATTGAAATCCAAAAAGGTTTTTGTTGACATAGCATAAATACGTGATGAAGTAGTAAATCTACTTGGATTTGGACTTCGGATATAAAATATTATTTTCACGATTTTTGTAAGCTTTTGTAAATAAAATCACGGAAAATGGTGAACACACTCTCGTCCATGTTAGTTCTATAAACAAAAAATTCTAAAATCTCTCTATATGCTTCTTACTCTTTCATGTCTTGATAAATATTTAAACAAGTCATACCATTAAGCAAGCAAACTAGGTACTATAGGAATAGCATAGATTATTTTTTGTTACAAAACCAATTTTTTAAAAGATTACCTAGGTTGAAGCTTGTAAAAAAAATCTATCGCAAAGTCAGATAAAACGCAATGTATCGAAGCGACGTGTTAAAAATAATAATGCAGTTTGAATTTGATATTTAATTTTATAGCATTCAAATACTTTATAACCGATTCATTTAAAAATAATAGAAAAAAATCGATCACGAATCAGAAATCGAACCCTCGTATTTCGTCTTGACGAATATAAAAACTTCTCACAAAGCAGTTTTCTTTACCATAAAATGCTTTATCTTTTTTCTTATATAAAATGTAGTTACACTCTAAATTGTGGACTATTTCTAAATGATTTATATAATGTATATATTCCTTTGGCAGTTGGTTACGGTTCATAGGATTTTATTTCACAGAAGTTATAACAATATTCAATTGTCCGTAAGTACAATGAATGGCTTTTATAGAAACGAGACAAATATAGTTTTCTTATGGATACTACACAATTCCATTTGTTAAAGAAATACGACGATTATTTTAAGAGTTTATTATATAATCTTTAATCTATTTCGTAGAAAAATCTTACTATTTCAAAAATCTCTATTATCTTCCTACAATAAAAAGACAGTAATTACTACTAAAATAGTCAACGTTATAGCATATTTATTACCCGATCTCAAAATAGGGAGGTTCTTAATTCGACTGTACTTTTTATTGGGATTTTAAACTCGGAGCTTTTACTGGGTGAACTGATTTTGATGAATAAAGAATTTAATCTTAATAATGTTTTACTCTTTAAATAATTACATATTATACTTTTCACTAGGTACAGTTCATTCGAATTTCATCAAATAGGTAATAGTAGTGACATTGACACATCACATTATAAACAAAAAAAAAGACGTGTGGCACTCGGGGACTGCCGCGGTAAAGATATTGCATAGCATGCCTTCAAGCCACACCTCCGAGCCCGTCGGAGTGGGGAGCGTGAGGTTTTTTCGTTACGGAATTTCTCGATTCGGTCCCCGCACTCAAGGCCCGCGATAGAAGCTATGCAATAGCTTAATAAAAAAAAATGTATGCGTGTACTAGAGTACACACGTAAGAAGTGAAACTTCTTTATGACCTTAAAAATGTCACGAGTATGGCGTAACGCAAAAATGTCACGCGTACGGCGTAACGCAAAAATGTCACGCGTACGGCGTAACGCAAAAATGTTACACTAAATTTTTGTCCAACCCCAATAAAGAAGTTTCACTTCAAAAATACAAGATACAGGAAACAAAACAATCTACACGCTAAAACTATAGTAAATTACGTACCGATAATTTACGCCTACGCGTTCTGATCCTAACCAAATTATAATTCCCCAAAACGTTCACGGGTAAATCGACTTAAAATAAACAGCATTAAGCATTCAAATCGCATAGCCGATGGATTGAAATTCTGAATCGCCACTGATGAATTGTGACGTCACTAGATGTACAAACGTGACTTGTCCACGCTTTAGTTTCTATTGAACATGACTGATGTACTTGTTATATATTAATAGATGATAACTGTTCTGGTAATTAATTCGGTAAAAATTTTTCCAAATAACAAAATCAATAGGTCTTTTGAACACTGACTTTTCCAAACACAGTCGAACCGTTTTCAGCAGCGTAGCCGCGGGTATATTTACAATTTATCATTATCAGCCCATATCTAATGTTTCCACTGCTGGGACATGGGCCTCCTATGAAGGTACAGGCTAAAATCCACCACGCTGGCCAAGTGCTTGTTGGCGGACGTCACATGTCGTCGAACTTTTGATTCTTCGACATGTCGGTTACCTCACGATCTTTTCCTTCACCGTTCGATCAGTAATGATGTTAAGAATATGCGCAGATAAATTGAAAAATCATCCTGCACGCTTTCTAGGCTTTGAACCCCTGACTTGACTCGATTTGAAGTCCGAGGTCCTCACCACTGAGGCACGACTGCTTTACAAATTATCTTTTTACAGGCTTAGGTAAATAAATTCACATAAATGTTAATCACGATGTTAATACCATTGGTCAATACAAAACCAATATGTGTGAACTTATAATTAAAACACGGCGAATACAATAGCACCGTTATTGATTTTAACTCTATTTACCAACAAATTACTACGCAACAATGGCTTCAATTTGCTCAGACCATAATCTACTAACGGCTTACATCTGAATAGATTTAATTAAGATTAAGATCAGCCTTCATCGAATGTTCGAGAACAATACAGATTATTTTACCTGACGGCAGTTAATGGCGGTTCTGTTCGAAAAATATGACAAAGGTCGGAATATGGAGTATCAATGTCAATGTTTCTGATTAATAATTTAATGAATGCCTACATCGAAATGTATATTCGACAAATTAGTTATGAAATGATGATTAAATTGCAATAGCGAAGCATGTTGATCGTCAGTTTATGTGTCCAAATTGACACATAAACTGCACATGTTTGTCTTCTTTGTTTTATATAGAAATATTTTGATCATATTTAATACAGCTCTATAGACTTTTATTACAATTGATAAAATTTAAATGCCACAGCTGTATCCTATACATTTTAAAAATAAACCTCTATTTCCCGAACCGTATAAATAACTATAGACAGAAAACTAAACTAAAATTGACAAAAATATTCACCGCTACGTTCCGTTTCACTCTCAATTGGCAAAAAACAAACAAATCAATATTCAAATTTTGAAACCATAAATCTCTATTGTTTGTATTCAATATTGCGTCTGAAAGCCTGAAAAATCTGAACCTAAAATGATTCCCTCAAAGATAAATTTTCCTTTAAATTATCCGATAATGTAATCCATACTAATATTATAAATGCGAAAGTAACTCTGTCTGTCTGTCTGTTACTCAATCAGGCCTAAACTACTGAATCAATTCGCATGAAATTTGGTATGGAGATATTTTGATACCCGAGAAAGGACATAGGCTACCTTTTATTGCGAAATATGTACCACGGGCGAAGCCGAGGCGGACCACTAGTGTCCTATAAATGGGCTTGAAATACCTAAAGATTGAATTTTATTAGATTGTAATTGAATGGAAAACGACTTTCGTAAATTAATATAGGAATACTAGCGGTCCGCCCCGGCTTCGCCCGTGGTACATGTTTATGTTTTCTTTCCTTATGAACCATCCTCGTACTACTGAGAATATTGTAAAAAAAGAATTATCGAAATCGGTCCACCCGTTCGTTATATATTGTATTATGCTTGTTATAAATTTTTAAGATATTTTATGAGTCCTCGCAGAACATTATGTTATCAGCTAGACTACTAGTATTTCATAGTTTCATCTCGTTTAAGTATAATAATTTTTGTGTGTGGTACGAGTTTAGTTTTTTGCAGCGTTTTAAAATGTTGAATAATTATTTGTTAGACCTTCGGATTTTGTATTTAGTTAATGTATAAACTTAAAAACAAACTAAAAAATGAAATAGTTTTTAAACAAACAACTTGCTTAAACTCACTTGTTGAACTTTCAAACTAAAGTCATGTAAAGCCTCCAAGTAAAACTATCGATACCACTATAGCATTTGTTTTTATGTTGGAAACAGACACATAACCATGTTGTTTATTTGCACAATTTGCACAAAAAACACTTCGCATGTTTAAATAGTGGAATAATATGGCCATACTTTATATTTTTGTAGATTTTTATATTTATTTCATAAAAAAATCTGTTACCAATGCAGAAAATTACGATAATTAAAGCAAGTGTTAAAAAAATAATGTTAACCATGTAACTCATGTAAGATTCAAGAATACTCAATTACCCCTTGCATTTGAATACTGCATACCTTTTAAATTAAATGAATAAGACTGCATACAAGCAGAGGCGCCCTAAGGAGCGCTGGTGCAGTGAACTCCCATAAATAATTATAATAAAATCATACCCCTTAATTTCATTATCAATATTAATTATTACTATTTAAAATCAATCGTAATCGTAAAAAACTACTGTCAATACCAATGAATATATCCATCATTCCATACACCTGAATAATACTGTATTATACAGTAACGCGCGAAGCGGAGCGCTCACAATTGCGCTCCAATGAAAAAATATTTAGTACATTTCCTAATACGAAATCCAATAGGAGTGAAAGAGAGGGTTTGCCATTGCCCTGCGCGCGTGAAACAGAAGATTTTCTATGGAAAAATAGCAAAATTCGGAGCGCCGCTCCCGCAAACGTTGCCGGTTCGTTTTTACCGCCGAGCCTGGGCGCCCGTACACAGGACAGCTATTGCGCGCGACGCTGCCACTCTCTATATTATAAACAAACACTCGACTCTCGAGTCAACTTCAATGCGCGCGAATGCAAATTCGGGAATTTTCTAATTAAAATCATAAGATACGTGTTGAAATAGTCTGTAGTTATCAGTATTAGGTACTTGTGAGTGTGAAAATGAACAATTATAATGTGGCGTTCATTAAAAAGTGTATTAAAACGTTACAAATTCGGCTCGAATTGAAAGCTAAGGGACTCCATGGCCTGAACTTGACCTTACGCAAAAATGTACGACAAAAACGAAAACATATACGCGTGTGTTTAAATCCGAACAATATTATGTGAAAACACCGTGGTTGTGTGGTTGTGATGAAAGCAACAACAGACATTTACGAATGTCTTGTCGCTTTAAGTTATAGATATTTTTGCACACCAAAAAGAAAGACGTATGTATTTCCTTTATAAGTATTTTTTTTTATAAATGTACTGCTTTACACCATGTATTTTCAGTGTTTTATTTCAAGTGAACACCCATAAAATTTTGTCACGAGCCGCCTCTGCATACAAGTAATTAACTACATATTCTTAAACATTATTTTGAGACCTTGGAGGTGAAACAGATTTATAAAAGCTCTTTATAGGTCCTTTTTATTCATACCTTTTAGCGCCATTAAACATCACAGATACCATTCAAATTGTGAAATTAGATCTCGATATGATTTTAATTGTTACATTACGAACATTTGTCCATACAATGTGTCCACACTTTCTATTTTTATAGTATTGTCCCAAATTAATATTGCTTTAAATTACTATTAACGTCGATAAAAACAACTAGTACGATACAATAGTATCTACGTAAAAAAATAACTTAAATCTATACCTACTACTGTCTTACTTTAAAGTTACTTTTAAAAAGTTTGTAAAATTCAATCACGCAAGAACTGCTGATCAAATCTGAATAAAATTTTATACAGTTACAGATTTAAGCCATATCTATTTTCAATACTTCCAATCTTACAAAAACACATTTATTTCTCACAACACTAACGTAACGAAAAAAAGCCAGAAGCATTCTCTCGAAACACTACTATTTTCAAATTACATCCACAATTAAACACAAAACGAAGTAGGATGAGTAATTTTATTAGCACTCTAAATCTTACTTAGTTGTCTAGAACTACTTAACTCTTACATTAAATTCACGCTAGTGAGAATCATAAACCCATGCAACTAAGCATACATTATGAGAACATTAACTTCCGAGATACTTAAATCTGAGGAAATTTAATTTTGCAACATTTCATTACATTGTTTAGAATGTTTTACAATGTGTATTCAGAATATAAATAAAATGGAGATGGGCCTTTACCTTTAAAACAATACAGAAGCTTTTGAATGAGAATACAAATATGTACAAAGACTTTTTTCATTTAAATAGCTTTTCAAATTATTAAGGAGTTTATGTGTGTAAAACAGTTACTCCAACTTCAACAGTACGTGGTATATTCATATTATGGATAGTTTTATAGTAATTTATCGCGATCCAATACCTATAGCATTATTTATTTCAATTATATTTTAAAATATAATTTAAATAAATTTTGAATTTAACTTTACTTATAATAATTTATCTCACATACACAAACTACCCATATATTCACATCACACAAAAAATCCCCATAACCACATAACCAAAAAATACAACAATATCGAAGGTAACACAATTCCATATTTATATATTCCACTATCAAAAAAATCCGCAACCATCACAAAACATGGTCACAATATTCATGAATAATACGACCATGAATATTGGTTCGTGTAGGACGTTCCCACTTTCGAATGAGTGCAAATCGAGCCTATTTCGCAATGTGAAACCGATTGCTAGGCTTTGGCGTTTTCATATTTACCAGCTTTGCTTTTAGATTTTCTGCTAATAAGATTTTGTATTAAAGAAACGAAGAATCGGAGATGTTAAATCGTATGATTATGTGGTTAAAGTCGATTTTTGTTTAACTACAGATAAAACAGATTAAAAGGACAACATGATTGAGTAAATTAGCTGATACGAATAGATTATGTGGTAGTCTTTCATGGCGCAAATTTTAATTTACCTATACTATTATAACTACTAAATATGTAATTCATAAAATATTATGGAATAATCGTATAAATCTTTTACTAGGAAATCGATTTTAAATACGCTAGAAAAAGAACGTTACAAAACAACTATCATTTACTTTAAGGTCCTTCTACAGAAACTTTATCAGTCATCATAAACATCTAGTTTCCCTGGAGAAACTGAGCTTATGTCATTAGCTTAGTAATTTAGTATTTTATTCTTTAAAATAGCCGCTTTCCGTGATTTCATGACCATCATTATAGCTTCTACATCATTCCTAATTCTGTAACTGTACCTATTACCTTCATATCTACTCATAAGGCCTCTTAGAACCTCTCAAAAAGTGAAAATTAGGGCATCTGTCCGACTTACAGATGCATTAGCATAATGCTAACTAGAACCAAGCTTAAGTTGACTATAACGTGTTATATCTAAGGCTCAGGCCACACTACGGATTTTCCCGCAAGCGGTTAACTGTTAGCCCGCCCGAGATGCACACAATACGGTTAAAAAGCCATTATTATAGGTAAGTTTCAATTCTATCGTATGTGAGCTAATGTGCGATTTTAATTTTGTTTGTCAACCTATCTCCATCTTTTTACTTATATAGGTAACATCATCTAATAAGTTCTATGAAAAACGGATTTTCCCTGGTATTTTCCTTCCGAAAAATTAATCTACAGTTAATCTATAGTTTAAAAATAGTCGCGGGAATGCGTAGGTCGCTTGTATTAGTTTGTTTAAAACACAAAATCAGGCGGTTAAAAACCGCGACGGCTTAACCATAATGTGGCCTTACCTTAAGGTCGACTTCACCAGAATATGCCTGCACTGCGGCTTTGCTTAATGCCTCAGTATTTAACAGCTGATTAATTTTTAAGCCAATAATGTATTATCGGTTTACTGGGTTATGTTTCAGCGAACTTAAAATTAATACGGGAATGTGTGAAAATAAAAATTTCACGAATGAGTAGGTCGCGTAATATTGTATCGTGAACATCTTATCGCAATTTTTTAGAATTTTGTTGTTAAAATACTAATTTTTTCTTTAAAGACTATCCCAGGTCGCAGATTTTCGTAATTCGTAAACGAAATGTAGAATAATTAATAAACTTCCTAATAAACAGAATTTTTATGTGCCATTGCTATTTTACGAAAAAATATTGTTTTTACATAAGTAGTATAACACTTAAAAGGTTTGCATCTAATCGAAATTAGGTACCTTGAAATTGTGAGGAAACAGAAACTAAACACTGAAATAACTTCTGTTGACCAGAAAGCAAAACAAAATATAACATCTTTAGGATTAGAATAAAACCCAAAACTGCTAAACTGTTATTGCGCTTCATGACTTCCTATTCAATAATTGATCAAAATTTAAATTATTTTATTTATTGATCGACTTTTCTCCATCGAAGAGTAACTCAAAATTACATTTATTCTATGCATTATTGGCAATTATTTATTCCATAGAAAATCGTATACTACCGGGTGATAAGGAAAACCTTTGACTGTACCCTAATACATCTTCGTCTTGCCCTTACTAAAAGGGTCTCGCTCACATGTGTTTCCTTAACTATTCTAACAACCTTCATTGCACACCTTTTATACATATAATTTCTAACACAATGCATATTATTCTGTGTCCGTGATTAAGTAAAAAATATTTAAAAAAGACGGGTTGCACTCCGGGAGTGCCGGCAGAAGTGAAAACTTGACTATTAACGTTCAGCATGTTTGATATTTTGGAATGGTATCCGTCTTACGCATGGAATATAAGGGCTAAAAAAAATCCGTCTTACGCTTTTTCGATCAGTCCACGTGTCCTGACGCGAGTTTAAGATTTTATACCCAACGCCGCTAAAGAAGTTTTCACTTCAAAAATTGGTTGTCTGTAAAGTCGGTTTACTGACGAAAGTTGAACGTGACAATGTCCGCTTCTTTGTCGCTCGTTCCGCGCTCTCGCTTGCACTTCAAGCCTTACATGGAACGCCTCAGAGCGAGGTAACGCCGCATGAGTCATGTTTTTTCGTGCGTGCAGCCGGCTCTTTCGAATTATAAGACGTTGTCACGTCAAAAATGTAAAAACTGTAATAAAAACTGTAAAAAATAATATATAATAATAAAAACTGTAAAAAATGTATATGTATAATAGTAGTAGGTATTCAGTAAGAATCCTTTCTAGGTAAAGCAAGTAGAAATATCCTTTATATTATTATTCGTTTACACACTTATAAAGGAAGATGAAAATCAAACATTAATACAGTACATTTTACACTTCCATAAACATTCATATGACTTACGAGCGTCCTCATTTTACAGCGGTTTCTAAGAAAATATGTGCTGTATTTGTCTTGCATTTAATATTTATAAGGACTTGCTGTAAAATTGCAATGCAAAAAGACATATTTAAACAGCATAATATATTGGTACCAATTATTAAATTATTCTGTTTATATGTGTAAAAAAATATCATATAATACATATTTCAATAATTGATTTAATAATATTCTTACTTATATTATGTTCTATTTATTGTATATTTATTTTCTTTCTGATTCCTTCTACAAAATTTTTAACCATATTATTTTCGATTTGATAACCCAAAATACTGCAAACTGTCACGTTATATTTTATTCTGCATAAAAATAGAACTTAACTTATTTACTTCGTATTTATTTATATCGTACTATTAGTTATAAATTTCAATTAATTTCTAAACGGAAATGCATGAATTTCATAACAGTTTAAATTTATTTACACTCTGGCTGTGTGTAATCTAATATGAGGTTGTTTGACGCATTGCGGCTTATATTATTAACATGCCATATGGGCCCTCTTCACAATGGGCAGCGTTGGGTGAGTAGAAGCAATCACGATAGTGTCTCTACACTATGGCTATGATCAGCCAACATTGTAGATGTTTATTAATAATCGCTGTAATGGCGGCAAACATCGACGATCATATTTTGTTGTGCCAACGTTGCCCATTGTGAAGAATGCCCATTAGATATGATATGAATCCTCCTGCAGGCATCTTATATTACATTCATTCTACTATACGAACTTATTATAATATTATTCTTGTTACGCATTGTTGCTTTTTAATTATAATATTTTCATAGCAAATTGATTTAAGTATATACCTACTTGGGATAAAATAAACAGCTAGAAAAGTTTGAAAAATATGTTTTTAGTTTTTACCTTTTTTGATTTTTTTATGTTTTTTATGTTTAATTTTCAGTAAGTTACTTGAGATCAAATTGTTATAGAGATCGTTTTCAAGAACCTACCGAATTGTTTGAATATCTTACGAGTAATAATCGAATTTTGACCCAAGCTCTTCTATGAGATATTATCAAGTGTTATTTCATTTAGTATTCGATATACTGACATTCATTGATATTCTTTATCATTATTTATTTACATCCTAGAGCATGGCGATCGTAATACAACAGTCTTGTTAATAAACATATGTGTTGGTTAAACATATGTGTTGGTTATAGCACAGACTAATAATAATATACTACGTATTACAAGTTATAGTAAAAATTCCGTTTTTAATAATAAACTCACATATTTTGTAAAAACAAAAGCCATGGACGTACTATTCAGTCATAAAACGTGTTGAAAAATAAAAGTAAGTACGACCTACATAGTGTTGCCTAGAGCGAAAAAGCGTTTGATGTGTGAATTAGTATTCTAGGGTTCATAACGTGCCTGTTTGTACACAAATAACACAGGATTTATTAAATTTAGAATTAATAGCAAGGGATTTAAATTAAAATTTAAATTATTATAAATTATTCATTAAATTTTTGATATGGGTTTTTAATACAGTTGTAGATATTGCTTTTAGAAAGAATAAAATGAGCTAGAGAACTTGAACTTTGTTCAGTAATTTTTAACAATGTGCAGTAGTAACTTATGGAATCACTAGGTTTCCGCCCGCGGCTTCGCCCGCGTAGTCAAAGGAAAACCCGCATAGATCCCGTTCCCGTGGGATTCCCGGGATTGCGTCATTTTCCCGGGATAAAAAGTAGCCTATGTCCTTTCTCGGGTATCAAAATATCTCCATACCAAATTTCATGAAAATTGGTTAAGTAGTTTAGGCGTGATTGAGTAACAGACAGACAGACAGAGTTACTTTCGCATTTATAATATTAGTATGGATTTTGACAACAATATTAATTAATATGTAATTAAGTTTAAAAAAATATAACCGTCCTTTTGTCGCAGTCGGATATAAATGCTTTATTTATATGTTATATTCTTGTATTTTATACCATTAATACACGTCATTAAACTTTGTTACTTGTAATTGGCATCTTATTTAAAACTAACTTATCTTCCAACGGCAGAGCCAGCTGTTAAAATTTCTGAATAAAAATTCGAATTGAATCAAAGATGCCAACGATAAAATTGTACTATTTCTGGATTCGTAGCAATAACCACGTAAACCGGGACACCGAATAAATTCTCCCTGCCTTTCCCCGGATGCACTCTTAACTCCTACAAATCCGGGAAAATGTGGAAAATTGCCTCGCACCAGGAAATTCCTCCATTTCACGCATTTATCGGTAAACATATGTGTGAATGTTATGTTTAAAATACTATTTTCATCACTTTACACTTCTTTAATATTAAAAGTACAACGATATTACCCGACAGAGTGAAGTAGACTCATTTATTGACGTGACAACGTCTTATAATTCGATAAAGCCGGCTGCACGCACGAAAAAACATGACTCATGCGGCGTTACTTCGCTCTGAGGCGTTCCATAGGCTTGAAGTGCAAGCGAGAGCGCGGAACGAGAGACAAAGAAGCACAATCGGACGTTGACGTGTGTTGTGTTCAACTATCGTAAGTAAACCGACTTTACAGACAACCAATTCTTTTTGTTACTTTAGTATTTGGTCAATTGTTAATCGCAATAATTTCAAAAATGTTAAAAAGTACAATCGATCCATTAGTCTAAAGATATACCATTAGTTGTGCCGCGCAGTCATTCGTGGACGAACCCGGAAAAATGTGATGTCTAGTTTATAAGCTACTACCACCTATTAGTGAGTATTATCAAAATCCGTTCAGTACGTTTTGCGTCAAAGAGCTACAGATATATTATACAGCCTTTAAGCGCGTCACACACGGTGAAGATACTATAATATTTTATCTTA
>CAJQZN010040562.1:0-18765 GCA_907164685.1 Colias eurytheme
CCCTTTCATTTTTCAGGGTCTGATTCGATGTGGTTTAATTGTTATTAAATAAACAAAAATAATAATTAATAAATAATTATTAAAAAAAAATTATGAGGCGTGCACTTTTGGATTTTCCAAACTATTTTTTAAATACCCTCAAAATGTTCGACAACACTGCCTCCAGATATTATACATCGTATCCCTTGAATGATAATTTAATTTACGTTCAGCCTTTATAAACCCAAGTGAGTTTGTATACGGTACCACACTTAGTCAATTATAGCCTCAGGCTGGGTTGTTCTGTGTGCGAATATATGTTTTGAGGTTAACTAATCGTATCACATTCTGATTGTAATTAATTACGAAATTACATGGTATTGAATAACATAATTATGGTAAAATGAGGAAAATTATATATCGATGGCTGATGTCGATTGATTAATATTGATAACTTTAAAGAAGGTAATGGTAACATAAATAAATATTATCTTACAAATTGGTTAAAAAATATATTGCAGACACTTTTTGCGTTTGTAAAAATCTTATACTTTAAAGGTTGCCTGGCAGAGAGGGCTTAGAGCCATAAGGCCGCCATTTGTACATATAAATCAATTAAGATATTTATAAAATAAGATAAAACCCAATGTACAACAAAGGAAAAATAAATAAATACTTCTTTAAAGTGTTGATAGCTCTAAAATAAAACCTATGAAATAAATCATAATGTTATGTCTGATTGCAATAAAAACCTAGGGCATAAAACATCTGTTTAATCACAATGAAAGGCTTAAAAAAATACGTTGGTGAAACTATGCATAAAACGGTAGTCAAACGCTTTAGAACATTTAGCCTTATCATATATCATATTAAACCCAGTCTAAAGATATACACAGATAATATTCATCGATCTTTGTGTCAAAGGTACGCTGATACATCAAAGGGAACTAATCGTTGCATACATCGAGTGAAATAGCTCTTACTGCTATAGCTTTAAAGTCCAAAATCAAAACACCCAGGGATCATTTTAAATTGGTCACCTATCTAACCAAATGCAGAATACATGGCTTATTCAATACAAATATGCCTTTTGAATGTCGAATGCGGTCTGTAAACATGATTTGTGTAAAGAGATTAATTAACTGATAAAATATTTCATGATATTTGCTCGTGTGGTTTCCGTGGATTTGTGTCAATATGCTCATATTGTGCTCTTTGATAGAACTAAATGTAATTATCAATGGACGATGAACTTTTGTGGAAAACCGTTTCACAATTTAAAAACAACATATTCGTATAAGGGGAAATAGTAATAAAAACGTCTATCAGATAGGAGACGTTTTTAATTTGTCAAATTAGGAAAGACCTAAAAGTACGACGGTCTTCCAATAAGCAAGCAATAAGTTAATTTTAAATTTCGCTGCCTTACAAATCTAAAATATACTCGAATACTATTTATGGCATATTGGCATATAAAAGTTTTAAACAATAAAATATGGTGAAGACAACCGTGGCTGAACCACGGTGCTCTCTACTTTTGATGATGATTTTTCCTAAAACTCCAAAAAAGTATAAAGATGGTCATTAATACTTTATTGTCACACTAGCTGTGCCGCGCGGGTCACCCGCATTACTCCGCTCCTGTTGGTCTTAGCATGATGATAATTATATAGCCTACTAGATTTCCGGCCGCGGCTTCGCCCGCGTTTTCAAAGGAAAACCCGCATAGTTCCTGTTCCCTTGGGATTTCCGGGATAAAACCTATCCTATGTGTTAATCCAAGTTACCCTCTATATGTGTGCTAAATTTCTATCCTATGTGTTAATCCAAGTTACCCTCTATATGTGTGCTAAATTTCATTGTAATCGGTTCAGTAGTTTTTACGTGAAAGAGTAACAAACATCCATACTTACAAACTTTCGCTTTTATAATAGTATTAAGATATTACTCGTGGATAATGTAGCTTTCGAATGGTGAAAGAATTTTTAAAATCGGTCCAGTAGTTTATGAGCCTATTCATTACAAACAAACAAAGTTTTCCTCTTTATAATATTAGTGTAGATAAATATAAATCATTATTTCAGCCAAGTCCTCTTTAACAAGAACTTCCCAAATAATATATTTACATATTTAGCGTAAACGAAGTGAAGACAGGCGTTCTTAAGGAGTATGCAAAACAAACGTGTCATAAGCAATATTAAATTCTGGAAGTTCGAGCAGCAAGTCCAAGAACATTAGTGTAAGTTACATTCCAAGTGTGGAACTAGACTTGTGCATTTCCTTGCCACCGAGCTAGGAAATTAAGGATGTGCTAAAGACATTCATTATTAGGTATATAATACTAATGAAAATTATCATACAGTATGATATATTGGGTTCGTTTCGATTTGGCAAGGGATATATGGGAAAATTAAAAAAAAGAAGTACCTAAATTTTTCCGAGTTTGGGTCAGGTGAAAATTACTGAAAGAAGGTGCTTTAAATTAATTATGGCTGTCAGAATAAATCTAAAATTGATTGGCATGTGTTTGGTATAAATATTTGATTAATATAGTATGATAAAAATTTATATAATTTAATATTAATATATATTAGGTAGGTATATAGATAAAAATATACTTTATAATAATATATTTTTACCTATACGGTAATTATAATATTATTTCCATATTCGTTACTTTCTTGCATTAAAAATATTTTTCTCTCGTTATCCATTCTTAGCACTTCCAGACATTCCCAGTTCAGTATAAAACGTGTCTCTAAAATCGAAATACGGATTCGATGAACTCTAAATGCAAGGAGAAGGAAATTTATGATTAATGTTGGTTTCAGCATCGCGTGCACGTCTAGTTATTTCCATATTTTTAGTAACTTTGCTATTTTTAATATTTCTTGGACATAATATTCGGTGACTAAGCGTTTGCGGGACGGAGGTGACTTAAATTATTGTAGTAAAAGTGGGAAAAGTAAGAATGTAGGAATAATTTTGAAATGTTGTGTAAAGTAATTAAGGTATTATGTATTTAAAATGTTATTGAAAAAAATATCAAATACAAGAAAATAGCAGTTAATATTTCTCACTAAAACCGTCATGGTAGGTTAATAAAAACCTTAGGTCCGTTTACGCGTGAACTGAACGCGTACCTATGAAACTGACACAAAAGTGAATGTCCGTTAAACTTTACAGGGTGTAAAAAAAAGTTGCAACGTATAGCTTGAAAATATTGCATTTTTTATATCGCTACTAGACTGAACGGCACTATTAAATCACTGAATTTAAAACTACGCAAATGACAATCATAAAGTGCAATATAAAAAGCGGTCAACTATAAAATCACATCGATTAAACTTATCCATGTGTATGGTTGTATAAAGCGTGTTAAACAGTTATATCGCGTTAGCGCATAAAACTGTTTCCTATACAGATTTATTGTTAGCTGGATACCGCAAACTATGTTTTTTTATCGTGCCTTGAAGTTGGTGCTATGCGCACATTTGCAGAGCTTAAATATTATTCAATCATAGTAAAAGTATACGCAATCGAATTTATAAAATCATGTTAATAGAAATAGTTTCTTTATTGTGTTTAATTTTACCAGTGTTGGCATTTTTCATCGAAGGCTAAAGTATCACAGAATTATAAAGACTGAAGAATGGTTCATTAGTTATTACGGGTATGACTCGACGCTACTGATAGTATAGTTAAGTATATAGTTTTCTCAACGTTTTAAATACATTCAAACAATATCAATCAGCTTAAAACAATAGCTACTAACATAGAAATATAAATGTATAAAGATTTCTTCAAACAGTCAAAGGATATCTAGTATCTTTAACTCCCCAGTACCGTAACTGACGCCACGTTATTGGCACTAACCGTTTAACGTTCAAATTTTAACGCTTACACGTGATCCGCATCAGGTACGGTTTATGGAATCGTAAAGGCTTTTCCTAAACTATAATCTGTGTTGGATGTTTGTTAACAGTTTTCATTTGATGTCCGACTATTCACTTTTGTAAACGTATGTTAGTTAAGTTTTTTGTCTATGCGTCAATTAGCTCTTCTTCTTTTTGGAAATAGATTCAACGTCAGTGAGTTATTTTATTGGCATTGTCAATCTTAATACAAAATAATAGGTTGCTTTTCAATATCTTTACTTATTTCATACTGTCAAATCATTTTAATTAATTAACTAAATAAAGTTAATAGCGTCCAGATACGACAAAAGGATATTCTCAATGTTATCATAAAGCATTATTTGAAACATATACAGTATACACCCTTTATAATTGTAAATACAGACATGTTATTCGGAGGCAGTCTCAACTTTAATTGGCTCTATCTCTATAACTATATGATATCTACGTCTGTATAGACGTAGACTGTGGGTTATCATGACGTCTTGTAGCAATATTATTGCCAGTGTTAGAAAGTGATGGCGCTAGATGACCCATATAGCGCTGTCATGTTTCCACACTGGAAATAATACTGCTTTACGACATATTACGGGGGCTGGTCTGGTCTTCAAATTGTCAAACCCAATACTCCAAATAAATTAAAAAGTCGCTGTATTCTATGAAACCTAAACAAACACCGCCTCAGGCTGTTACTGTCACAGACGAGAAAAATAAACGAGGATATCGCTCAATTACAATTTGGCCTTTGGATATAGAAACAACGATTCAATTTCACGCTCGGAACGTATTTGTTTGAATATTGTTATTATTATATTAAAGGGACGTTTTGTATTTATCCGAAATTGACAAATGATGCGTGATACGTAATTAGTCCATTCTAGAATTTGGACAATGTTCCAATGGAAAGAATTATATATTTTTTAGGTATTTTAAGTTATTATTCTACAAAAACAATACTCTAAAGTTCTAGGAGGTAAAAAATATAAATAGAAATTTACATAATTATTTTCCTCTTTCATTATTTGGGTTTAATGCCGATGAAGCCAAGCAACATTTGTAAAGAATGAACTGTAAAATTTTATCAAACTATGATAACCTACTACGATTATTTGAGAGAAAAATTGAAGGTTTAGTAAAACTCTTTAAGTCAGATTACTACAACACTACCACACAATGCCACATTGCTTTGTTACGTATATTGTATTGCATTTCAAAACAAGTAGACTTGAATTATTAGATTATTCTAGAGCTAACACACGTAATGTATGCTAACTGCACACCCTTGTACTGTACCTATTACCTCCTTGTATTGGATAATAGAATTAGCTTTCCGTCTTACAGTTGCACCACACTTAAGAACACCTTTGATCTGTTATGCGAAGACTGGAAGTTACGTATGATAGGATTATGTATGGAAATGTCTTTGTTTTTCCTTTATGGCTATAGAAAATTTGGCAATGGCAATGCTTTAGTTTTAAGGAAGAAGAGTTTGAGTATACTTTTTTTGAATTATTAAGAATAATTTCGTAGCATATTTATCTTCTTATATATAAAAATGAATCGCAAAATGTGTTGGTAAGCGCATAACTCGAGAACGGCTGAACCGATTTTGATAATTCTTTTTTTATTATATTCCTTGAAGTACGAGGATGGTTCTTATGTAGAGAAAACGTAAACATGTACCACGGGCGAAGCCGGGGCGGACCGCTAGTACATATATAAATATGCTACGAAATGATGTTTTTCGTAGCATTTCGTAGGGTTTCGTAGCTTAAGATAATAAAGCTGATATTATAAGATGTAGTTATTTCTAATCGCTATTTTTTTTTTGAATTAAATACCTTTCTCATCTAATGTGACTGTCATAATTATTATAAGTATCAATACTAAATATTATTTTTTTCCATCAATCTGGAATTGATAAAAAATCGATCATTCACAAACCCTGCCGTTACTAATAGTCTTCACCATCATTTATTACGAAACAACCATCTCAATTCATGTACATATTTCTTTGCCTAATGTTTTATTCAATGGGCGCCAGTAAATAAGTTTAGTTCGGACAAAACGCTCCCAAGTGACACAGATACAAAAATTTTACCAATTTCACACGGAACTCTAAAAACCTAACAGTGCGATAAGCAACTCTATGTCAAGGTGGTAAGGTTGCGTTTTGTTTAAGCAAGAATAGTTCACAGTAAAGTTAAACATTTGTATTGGTATTCTTTTCCGAGGGTAACCGGTGATTCGTCAAAGTCTAGTATATTTATCGTTTTAGTTGAATTTTATCGAACTAATAGGTTCGGAGATAAATTTACGATTGGCAACGAATGGAAAGGGTTTTATTGTACTGCTTACGTGTGCTTATGGAGAAAGAATTATGAGATGTACAGTGTACACATTTTCCTATACCGTTTTGTGTTATCAGTTATCTTGAAGGAGATAACTGAAAGATTAAAATATTAGTGGTCAATAACTACTTTAATGATGTTAAATTCTTCTATTTAAAAGAGCTTTTTAATAAATGGAATATTTAACATAAAATAATATTTACAAAACTTAGATATATTTCACAATATAAATATCTGGATAAATTCCCTTTTCCCGCGTATTTTTTTCAGTTTCACCCGTTCGTTTCGGAGGAAAGTTTAATTTAGCCTGAATTATTTCATTAAGTCTGTCCGCGAATGGAATGATCATTACTGTCGACTACAAAAAAAATTCATTACTTTTTAGAGAGCGATGGCCATGAGTATTTCTTTATTTCGTTGTTAATAATGTTAATATAATTAGGATTTATTTTTATATAATTGATTAATCAGGGGAAATATATGTAGAGTTCTTCATAATGAGCTGATAAAAGTAGTCCGAAATATTAATTGACGAAATTTGTTAGATAAACACTGACACAGTTAAAACGTATCGAAAAGGAAGTTATACTCACAATATCTAATTAACGCATCGAATAAATCGCAAACGAAGCCGCGGGCACAATTTAGTTTCACATAAACCTTACCTCATTACTATGTTACTACACAATAAAGATACATGCCATAAATGGTACAATGTAAACTAAATAAGCTTACAAAAACACTAACTTTATACTTCCTAAAATGCAAAGTTTCGTGTCATCAACAAATTCCTAACATTAGTACTAAAATAGTACATCCATTGTGCTTTTATCGCGGGCAAAGTGATCGCCAGACTGTGAAATGTCCTGGTATTTATCAACGTGTGTACAATACCGGGAATTTTAAATAAATCAGTTTTCCGAGTTTTCCGCTGACGCGAGTTGTGTTCTTAGGTAGAGGGTTTATGTGTGAGAGATGTAAATATACTGACTCGTATAGTGTTAAACGAGGATAGTAGGAATTTTTAGTACTAGATTTGTTTGTGTACCTATTTTACCAAGGCTTGTCATTAGCATACAAATTGCATTCATAGTGAACCATTTTAAGTACTTACAATAAGGTGACCGGTATATTTACAAATGTTAATATAAATAGTAAGTATAGGGCCGATTTTTCAATGCTTGGTTAAAACTTATCCGTCCAATAAAGTATTAGACGATAATATTAAAATGTCACGTAAACTGTCAAATATGGACAATTAGAATACGTTTTTAAAATGGTAGTTTTATACATTATTCGACGAATAAGTTTTAACCAATGATCGAAAAATTAGCCCTCAGTAAATAGGTACATAGGCTAATTTATTTAAATAAACTGCGTATAGGAACACTGCGAACATGTGCTTACTCATACTTATATCCTTACAGACGTGGTAAGTAATAGTGTGTTAGTATGTAATAGTGTGTGTTACTTTATACAGTAGATGTAGATACTCATTTAAAATTTAATCGTTTAATGTGTTTAGAAATTTAAGATTCACTTCCCCAAAAGTTACCGATCCCAAAATGTGTAACGTATAAAACAACAGTCAACACAAACGCAATAATAAGGCCAAGAAACAATAAAATCTTAGGCGTGAAGCAATAAGAAAGACGATATTAATTACCATTTAGGACCAACCCTGTTTTGCAAATTGATACAACCTTATACCTCCAGGAATAAAGATTAATTTCTTCTGGCAAATGTGAATGTTATTTTTGCACGATTGAGCTATCTCCCATACTAAGGGACGGAAGAATGCCCAAATATATGGTGTTTTAGGTAATTAAATGTCACATTGATCTGAGATTAATGATGTGTTACGACACACGACACTACCTTTATATCTTCCGAGTGATATATCAATTGAATTCATTTGAGAGTTCACGAACAACAGTTTCTAATAAATTTATATATATGTAGTAGGAAAGTATTTTTCTTAACTAACTTTGTTACTATTTGGTTCATTTTCACCTTTTACGATTTCTACGATTTAGATACGATTTTTGTACTTATAGATATCTATTGTCATGTTGAATTTTATTTATTTACTTCTTTCCTATAAATGAAATGAAATGAAACCTTATCAATTGAGTATATTTAAAAAGTGCTTCGACTATCGAACGTTCTAACGTTTTACTTTATTACTTAAAAAAACGAAATTATATTATATTCTATGCACTTGCACTTTATTACAGTTATTAATTATTTATTGTAGCACTAAATCTAATATGAACAATGTATAAATTTAATCACTCAGACCACCCGCAGTGAGGATGTCTTAAGGCGCGAATCTTAAGCAATTAATAATTATTGCATTGACTTCCGGTCGCTTCCGTAATGGTGGCACTTCCGGGGAGCAATGGCGGACTATATCCTGACATTTACAGCTGGCCGAGTTTGAATTTAGACTAGCGTTAACTGGTATTGTTGTCAAGACAATAAAATTAATAAAATTAAATATTAATCGTATGAATTTATCAACGAAAATTACAAAGTGAGACATTTTGTCTCTAAAACAATTAGTTTCGTATGCCTTTAGTATGATCAACACAAATAAACTTAATCTTGAGACTCAGGCGTATATTTTGTTTTATGCTTTTACCAAAGTTGGTAAAAGCATAAAACGTTGGTACTTTCTTTTACCAAAGATATAAAATTATTAACATTTACAACTTTTTAATCGTGAACGTTTTAAATCGTATACATATTCAATATACAAAATTATATTGAATATGTATACAAAATTCAACGTCATAATTAATTTTGTAATATTATATCGTATTGCAAATTAATCAGTATCTTAATTTCAATAACTAATTTCCAAAAACGTGCAAAATGATCTACCAAACTTTATCCACTACTCCATTTACACCAGACGTTCCAACCCTCCAATAATGTATTCTTTCATTGCGTCTTATTATTTGCAAATGGTCTATTTGTCGCGACTTAACCCTTGCAATGCAGATGGGGCCCAATAGGCCAGGGATTACGCGCCCGACTCAAATCGTCAAACGACGTCATTCGCTTTAAACATCCACAATTTATTGATAAGGACATTGACAGATATTGCCTTTGGTCTCGTAAAATGCAGGCAGATTAAGGGTAGGCAAATGGGACCGGTATTTGCAGGTTTCTCATTACGATCGGGTTTTGTGTGATATTGTTCGGGATTTACATAACGGTATGCTGTTTAGGGTTTTGTTTGTTAACACTTATACAAGTTTATACGTACGTATATAATATTATGTATTGCTAATTTACAAATCAAGTAAAGGGTATTTAGTACAAAACTATAAGTTTTAGATCTTAATGTCTTGAAGTTAAACCAATTATTGTAGATATGTATTGTTGATGTTCTTATCTTTTGATATACACAGCATTCATGTAATATTGGACATTACTGAAAGACATCGTCACAAATATTAAGTTTTCCATCAAATACCTATTTTTTAATACTTTTCACTCTAATATTATACAAACTTATCACCATAATCTTTAATACCTTTTTCTTCTACAATATGCTCTGGATGGTAATGTCGTCTTAATGAGAAGCGAACTTAGAGACCGGAGACGACAGGAACATATTAATTACCATCTCATATTTTAAAGCATGTCACTGAAATGATTAATGCTAGGAACTTTGAAGTTTCTTGTTATACGTAAGTGCATGTAATTTGCATATTTTTTGTCTTGTATTCAGTTATATGTTTTAAAGAAATAGAATAGAAGAAGAACGATTTTATTGCAATCATGTAAAGACGAGAAGAAAGAGATCGATATAGTTTTTAATATATGCCTGAAAAATACGGTGGTGAATATGTTTCTTCTTTCTATACAGCCCACAGGCATTTGTATAATTATTTTCGTTAATTAACGCAATTATTAGGAATATAATAATTACCCTGGTATAACCTGATTTTATAAGGTAACCTCTTTACTCCGGTAACTAGTTTAAACCATTTTTCAATATACAATGCGGTTGCCTTTCCGTCGTTTACTCCATAATTTTTTTTGAATAAAACTAAGATTTTAATTACCAAGCTGAAATCCCTCGACATTTCCTAGATTCTTGACCTAATTTTATTGAGGTTAATTAACATATATTTCACTTAAAAATATGGAACACACCTAAGTATGCTTATTCTTTTGTGTTAATAATATAGGTCAATGGTAAATGTATCATTGAAAATATGCTGTCCGGAAAATGTGAAAATGTTATTTATTTAGATAATTTTTCTGAAACAGTATTTTAATACATTTGCATTTTTATTCACTTAAATTGTAGTAGTTGATATAAGTGATTCCTTCAAGATGCTTATATGAAATTTTCTACAATCGCCAACGTATTATGTATAAATCACAGAAGAATTATGAAAAAATGAGCTATCGGACTTTTTTACATGCGACCATAAATTACCCAAATTGCGTATATTTCTCGAGAAAATCAAAGCTAATGGAGCTTAAAGGGCGATTTATTGATATTACACGCATTCACAATAAATAATAAAACGACCAAAGGGTAAAACGCCTTCTATTTTCCATAATAAGTATGAACAACACTGAATGGACAAACGGAAGGGGTCTTTTCGACCCCCGGTAATGGAAAAATGCTAAATCTACCGTCAGGAACTGGTCAATGGTTCTGTTGAGGACGTTGATATTTTTACCGCTTTTGTGTTTCCTTTGAACTGATTTCTTATAAATATATTATTGTTTAAGTTACAAGTTTATAGCGGTACAGTCAGTTGTGTAATTGTTTCTTGTTTTGAGGAAATATGTTCAGAAGTTTAAATATTCAGATTAAGTCACCGATTGAAATTTTAATTACAAATAGGGATTTTTGTCCTTATCTTTTAAAAAATTGTGTCCTATACAATGGTACGTTTTATCAGTTCCTTTGTGGTCCGATTGATTATTGTTCGCCAAACAATATAATCGATTAACCATTTTATTTTAGCCTGAAGATACATTTAAGAGGAATAAAATTAAACTCATTCAAACAGAATACTGTAATACTGTAATACTCGTACTTAAATATATTCTCGAAATAATTGTGTAATTGAAAGTTCTTATAATTTGAGCCCATAAATGAATTTTTATGATGAAAATTTATTTTACATGAAGATATAATTAAACTCAATCAATCAAATAGTATTTATGTAATACTTAAATATATTCTCAAGATAGAAATGTCTGTTTAATAATTCTTATGACTTGAGCCCACGAATGAATTGAAGCAAGAGTCTCCGTCGGTCCTTTTGGCCATTTTCCGTACAATAAAACAGCGTTGATTTCGACACGCTTTCAAGGGTTACGCGGTTGAAATGTGGACTTAATTTACGATTTATACGATTACTTTGTTTTTGATTGTATAGTGTATTATACAGTATAGATTTTTTTCATATAATATGATATTTATGTGGTCAATATACCTGATTATATAAAAATATGTCTAAGGTTACTTAAATAAGATGAAGGAATAAAAATTTTAAGTCTTTGATGTACCTACTAATTAAAGCCTTTAGTTGTGTATGTAAATACGTTATTGAGAGGTTCATTGTGTATTAAAATATAATTAATGTGGTATTTTTTGAAGTATTAAATACAGATTGTTTACAGTAAAATTATTTAGTCATTTTGTTAGAATTTTATCATCTTATTTAAAAATTTCGGATTAAAAAATATTAGCTAAGCCCAAATGAACATAATTTACGTGATTAACACCATCTACCCAAACAACTGGACATTCAAATCCGTTCATTACTCTAAGTGCTATAAATTAGTTACAACTTACAAGTTAATGTAATCATTCTATACAGATTACTTTTGTCCACTTAATCTACAAAACAATTATTTGGCACCCCATTATTCGGACAGTGCTGACCAACAATAGCCCCTCACAAGGGTATGTTCTTGGGCCCTTTATCAGGTTGCATTATGTATGCAGATTGAATTGATAGACGCGGCCCTGTTAATGGACAGTGTATTGTTATTTTAATTGATTGCAGTTGATTCTTAATTGGATTTGGTCCATTTTCATTATGCTTTTTAAAGGATTGCTCTTTCTGAACTGAGTTATTTGCATGAATTCAATACCTTTTTGAATTTAATACCTACTACAGCTATCTTTTGATGAAAACGTTTTAATATTTCGTAAAACACAGGTTTGGTAAAATGCAGTCAACTGACCTTTTCTAAATCAATGGAAGCTCTCATTTAATGGTTTTTTTTAATACTTAGCTTATTATTAGTTTATTTAAAGGTACTTATTCGTAAATTCTTGCGAAATATGAGTTTTTCATTAGCTTATAATGTAGTCATTGTATGTGAGTTTGTTTGCACCAATTATAAAAACGAATTCACCAAGTTTGCAGCTGTTCTCACATATTATCTAGTCGTAAAACAAATAGCATATACCTTCTTACGTTATTAGTAAAATAACATACAAGAAGAATTAAATACTTACCTTACAGATAACACACAGTCGATGACGTCACATGTCAATTGACTCTCGAATGTCAGCTTAATTACATAGGATTATTATGAGCAGGTAATTAGTAACATATATTTGATCTCCAATAATTGAGCTATATGCTCCTGGATAATCAATTTGCTGTACCAATATACTTGAGTTATGACTTACGGTTTAATGATGTCTAGATTGTGTTTGATAAATTATGTACTATCAATCTGTATGTGGATATTGTATTGAATAATGTTGGTTGGACGATCAATTAATATTAGGAATTTGTAATGTGATATTTTAGTTAGATTTATATAAATATGTGGATAAATTATTGTGTTTGTTATAGAGACATAGATTATAGAGCTATTAGTCTAAGAGCCCGTGGGAGATCGTCCTTCACCGATCTGATAACCAGATGAGACGTATTTTGTATTAAATATTTTTTATAAACAAATATGCCTATAATTGCTTGCCTATCGAAAAGTGGTCATGGCTATTTTTTACAGTACTTTAAGTACGATTTCTCGCAGGCAAGTTTAAATGACTGATTTTGAAATAAAATAATCTAAAATTTGAGATAACTTTCGATAAGTTATCTCATTACTCAATTGATGGAGTCACCTATTTTGACTTACCTGTTTGTACACCTGCTTGCCAGGCAAGCATACCTAGGCATATTCTGTGTATCAAAAACTATCACACTAATAAATTTCATTGGGTTATCAAAAGTATAAAGGTGATGAAAAAAAACGATAAAAGTTAATTTAATAAAAAATAGCCATGACCACTTTTCGATAGGCAAGCAACTATACGCATATTTGTTAATAAAAAATACGGCTCATCTGGTTATCAGATCGATGAAGGACGATCTCCCACGGGCTCTCCTACAATATCTAGTTTTAAAACTTAGAATCACTCTTTATGGCATGTTTATAGCTTAACATTTTATATGACCATGGTAAATATTTTCGGTTGATATAACTTTTTATCAAACTAGAAGATTTCTGCTCTGTGACTGATATTATTTAAAAAATATTAAAAGAAATTATACACTTTAAAAACTGTACATCACGTTCACACAAATACACGAAATAGCATATATTTTCTTCTGCTTCTATCACTTATCAAATTAGGGATAAGAAGTGCTTTACATAAATAAATCTTTATATTTTATCATATTATAAAAAAAATAGAATAATCTAGAAATATGACAAATAGTCGACGCTCCAACGACTCAGAATATACACTCAAATAAATAACTTTGCAAGAATTTACATGATATCATTATGTGTCCTGATTAATGATATAGTTCAATTTCATAACCGATTTCTATTGGAAATAGGGTGACGGTGATTTATCTCTAAAAAAGTTTCAATCAAATGAAGTGATATTATATTATTAGTTTTTTTAACCCTAGAACCGTACCCTGGGGTACAAATGAAAAAAAATTCAGAAAATCTTCTATATCTTTTTTTCTAAACAACGGTTTCTTTTGCGCGTTCGTGTATTTGTCGGGGATGAGGAGACACGTAGATACCGTATTCGATTAGTGGTCAAGCTATTGAGAACACGTCGTACGAACCTGTAGGGGTACTCCAGTACCCCTGGGTACTACGAACGTAAGTATTTTAAGGCTCATTTATTTTATTTTTTCGCCTTTTGGTCGTTTTATTTTATATTTTTTATTGATAAATTTAATGTACAATTATAAGTTTACTTTACATTCATGTTATATACATACTGTTATTGTTAAATAGTGTAGGAATTTGTATTTTCAACAAATTTATGATTTGCTGCATGATTTGAATACCTGAGTTATTCATTTTCTTTTTTTGATGGCAAATGATGGATGAATTTTGATTTTTTGTGGGAGATGGAATAACAAGAAGAGCTGGTACTTGGTGAGGCATCAAAATATGAACCTGACGAAAAAATTTTAATTTTTTATTATAAAGAACTTCACCTAGAAGAACGATTTCAGTACATAACTTTGCCAATGTCTCTACAAATAAGTAATGGAGATATTTTAGGACAACAATTACCAATAACTGCAGGGGCCACTGCTGTTTCAAAATCTGAGATGTAACTGTGAATATCCACGTTAAAATTCCGTCAGTCCCGCACACAGTGCAGGAAGTGAAAACTTTTAATACATTTTGATCACCAACGTAAAGTGTGTGTAAATTGTTAAAAAAATATAAAAATGCCATGATAAATTAAATTATTAGGACCTAAATGAATGTTAAGATGACCTTAATAAGTCAACATTTAATAAAAGTTAATAATCTTTTTGTAATCTTGTTTTTTTCATAGGGGTACACTTGTACCCCTGGGTACCGTTAATGAAATTTTAATATGGGTACGGTTCTAGGGTTAAAACGACGTTAGTGATGGTAGAGTATTTATAAGAATTGTAATTATCTTTGCATACAATTGGTTTGTTTGATCTACATGGATTGATTATTACATATTATAATACTACCTGTTTGGTATTTCTTAATATTTTTTAAGCTGAAATTCCTCTTCTTTTAAATAACCGGAGCTAACCATGTTTTACTTTAAATTTGGTACCTAAAAATTCGGAATTTATTATAACACAATATAGATAGCTTGCTAGCTCTATCACCGCCTCCTTGGTACTGTGGTTGACGCGTGAGCGTAGAACCGAGGGGTCCTGGGTTCGATTCCCGGTGGAGACGAAGAAAAAAAAATGTCTCGGTCTGGCAGGACATAGAAGGCTGATCATCGAACAGACGTATGTATCTGCATCTGCCCCTTACCCCAATTGGGGACATGGGACTTCACTTTTTTAGCTCTATCACACTTATGTGTTATCATCACTATTATAAATATTAAACGTGTAATAAATATTTTCAAAACCGTTCCACCTTCAGCTACAAAACAAGGAGAAACACATTCACAGTCACCCTATCAAAAAAATAATACAATATTTATCCATTATAAGAATTGCTACGAGAACAATAAATCACATACAGTAGTGACATCCGAGGTTTTGACAAATGGCCTCCAGAAACAAGAGACGCGAATAAATGATGTGTGAAACTTATATCGGGATGATATGAGATTTTCTAATCGTGTTAGTGGAATTTTTTTGGACGAAGGAAACATTAATAAAAATTAAAGCCGTTCTACGGATTTTAACCCGACGTTTCGAATAGCGAGGAGTAGGCGTCACGTGGTGTCTCACCGTTAATTTCTAAATGATCAAATACTCGCACAAAATCGTTTAAAATAAATAAGAGTAATAATTTTCAACAAACCAACAAAAATGTTTCCTCTTTATTACATTAGTGTAGATAAAGTGCATACTGAATAGTGTCCCTCTACAAATTAACATCATGACTTCATCTTCACAGAGATTGATAAAAAAAGAAAAACTTAGTTTGACCTAATAGAAATTGATGATGTCTCTGTAGTCATCAGCATCGCTTCCTCTGTTTAGCCATTTATGTATTTTACATTGAATGTCATTCCATCATTTATTATGAATGTAAAGAATTACGGTCAAAGAAAACGTGTTGCTTGCACAGCCTCCATTTTCTTGAATTTTATTTTATTTTAGATTGAACTGTTGGTTCACACGCACGCTTTAAATAGTAGAATACACACGGTCACCATATTCATAGAATAATATATTTTACGTCCTTACGAAACATATTTTATATTGTATAGCATTTTGTTTACATTTCATAGGATTTTCGTCATTTATATCTAAGCTCAATTATTCTGCACATAGATGTTGATTACCAGACTAAAACAAAATGTGTATAATAGCGTTTTTTTCTGCTTAGTGAGTTGACTACTATGAATTATTATTATTATTAACGACGATTTCCTGTAATGTCTCGTATAACAATAAAACGTCTTTTTTACCTTAAGCTCGTACTTTTTATAAAATACTTTTTATATTATTGCACATTTTTCAGAACAGTGAGTATCAATCTTTAATTTAATGTAAAAACTCAGCAGGGACTCTTTACAAGGGTTTCTTAAGTGTTTGTTATCAATAGTTTAGAACAGTTTACGATATTAGGAGCACCTGAATAGAGTCTCCTACTGGGCTAATAACTATAAAAACATATTATGAGTTGGTAAAATACAATAAATTGATTGCAGGTTATATACGTAATGTATTTTTACAGGGATATGGGAGTATAATAATATGAACTGTGTTTTCCCTAAAAGGACATAATTATGCTTCAATATTATATTAAATGATCCATGAGGAACGATCTGTGTTTAATTTCCTTTGCTATAAAAATAAAAATATAGTGTAATTCTATTTAATCCTTGTCATGTTGTTTCTTGTATACGCTATACTCCATATAAATAATGGAATTTTATGTTACAACTTATTCCGTAGGTATCTGATTACTTATATACGCTATTTGCTAATGCGCTTAGATAAATAAAGAAAACAAACATAGCAAAACAATTGAAACGAAATTAATACATGTGAGAATTGAACAAATCTATACCATCTTATTTAAAACTACATCTACAGGGTGGGATTAGAAATGAAAAATGTATTTTAACTCACAAAACGTAGTAATAAAGCAAAGTTCTATCAATCATAATCACGGCACTATCGCCGCTAGGTCTCAGGTTAGGTTATATCGTCTAGCCGTGATTAACGACGTGCTGCCGGTGACAGCTTCTAACTATCCGGTTATACAGGGTGCTTATGGTGATGGGCTTTTAATTTTAATTTTTTGGAAAGTAAATAATAAAGTAATTCTATAGTTCATAAATAAACAGCCCACTTACCATGATCTATTATTATTTTAATTGTGGAAAAATGACAGTGCTATATAGGTCGTCCAGCGCCATTACTTTCTCACACTGGCAATACTACAGTTAATAAGTCATCATGGTAATATCAGGTGTTATAATTTTAAAGGAACGCATGAAACTGAGTTTTAAATTTTTCAAACACTTTATGTATAGAGTATAGCTTTCATATTTCGGAAAATATTATTGTATATACTAGTTCATTTTTAAATACCTGATTAAAGTACACCTCAGTAGATTTAGCAGTGTGATTATAATTTATTATTGTATTCAATTCACAACGACTCTCTATTTTCATTATCGTCACGGCTCTATATTCACAAGTTCACAATAACAACACCATGTATATAAATAATATATCTTAGGTGAGTCGGCATGTCTCTGCGTTCGCCACTTGAACTGTCAATTAACCGATATTGAGGGCATGATTGACGATCACCTTACTCAGATATCATAATATGACTTGTGCATCTACAGGATGTAGTTTATGGTTAAAGTTTCAATTGATACTATTATTATCTATATTATTTTCCTTAGATCATATAGAGCCCTCCGCTTTAAATCTTTTGCTGTTCAAATATTATACAAACCTGATTAGCTATTTTTACGTAAAGAGGGACAAACAACCATTAAGTTTATAACTTGTAGTAAAATTGTAATTTTTGTTTTCATTTAAATAACTTATTATTTATACTTATAGCTAATAAGAGACTTTTCATTACATTTTTAATAACTTCAATTACATCACTTTCCTAGACTTTACAGTGAACAAAAAATAAAATGAAAATGTACAACGATTTTTCGTAAAGCACTCGCGATTAACAAAGGAATTCAATAACCCTTTGATGCTCGTAAAAACTCAAAAGTATTTAAATTCAGGCGCGACCTGCAAACATCAAACACTAATAATCGTCATAATTCAAAGTCCCTGGCACAAAAGAAAACAATAAGTTTAAAAGAGTTTACGAGTGCATGAAAATGGCTTCGGGGTATTTTTTACCCAGAAAGGGTTGGGTTTTAACCCTTTGTCGCGGACGGTAATTAATGCCAGATTTCTTTGAAAGTGTTGATGTATTTGATAAAAACGTTGCAATTTTTGTAACTAATGAAGTCTTGTTCAATTATGGGGTCGGATCAAAGGTGCTTGGGACATTGTATCCGCTTTTTAATCAATAGAGTCGTGAATATATTGTTACTT
>CAJQZN010040562.1:18775-35328 GCA_907164685.1 Colias eurytheme
TATTGTTTGCGTGTAAGGGAGCAATGTTCGAGTGTGGTATAGATATTTGAGAGAATAGGAAAAGTACATTACATGTATAATTTAGTATATAATATTAGGTATATTTCAACTGTATATTTATTAATAACACCTATGAAAATCGACACTTTTTGGTCAGTTCAAAATACGCTTTGAATTTTTTCAAACCTAGGTATCAGCAATTAATTATTATTCTGTGGTATCAGTATAAATTATATTTTTTTACATCCGAATGTTTGAAAAAATAATATGAAGCTATTTCCTTAAAATCCTTTTCTAAAAATAAAATCGCTTAATTTCCGCACTTTTTCCGCGCTGTTATTTTTAATCGAGTCTCCAATAGAAATATTTTCTCTCCCGTATCCCATTAACATAAGAACTTTCTAGAGCTGAAATACGAATAAAAACAAGAATCTAGAAGCGAATATACGTGGAATGACCAATTTCGCCCCAACTTCTTTTATCTTTAACAATATGAAGACGATAACCAGTTTGAGCTGGTTATATCCGGTTCTATGTTTCATTATAAGCACTATCCTTATCTCTGCCACTTTATTTTTACTGTTCGTTAGATTGAAATAAGATTTTATGGTTCTTAATAAATAGAATGTATGAAAATATGTTATAGTTATATATTGTACTATATATTGTATCTTTGCAAAAGATAATGAAAAGCGTAATGTATAAAAGATAGCGCTAGGAATTTTGATTTGATTAAAACTTTAAATTCATTGATAAGTGCTGTATTTGTTTAGATTAAAATGTCTAAGAATACATTTAAATAATTTGGAAAATCCAAAAGTGCACGCCTCATAATTTTTTTTAATAAATATTTATTAATTATTATTTTTGTTTATTTAATAACAATTAAACCACATCGAATCAGACCCTGAAAAATGAAAGGGTTCTATTCCTGAGCATACTCAAGCGTAAGAGAAAAAAAAAGACTCGATTAGTAAAGTATTTCGGTCGCTATCGTGTTAACAAGAAAAAGGATCCGCACATACAGACACACGGACGTCCAAGACAGAACTTTTTTAAACTGTTTTTTAACTAGTTTAAATATCAAAAATGACATCAAAAATATCATGAACGTTAAAAATAGTGTTTTTTCTTAATATGTGTGTGTATGTATTATCTTACAAGTGCAATGTATGATACATAAAGACATTTTAAGTTTGAAAAATCAGATGTTTTGCGCGAAGTGACAGTAGTACCCACCTCAACGCTTCGCTTATGAGGCGTGCAATAAAAATGTTTTAAAATTGTAATAAGCATCTAATTATAGTTTTTTTTAAATCTTTATTTTATTAACGAGGGTTTGATCAGACATCTAATTATAGTTATACTCGTATGTACTCGTTTTGTGTTGTGTATCGTGTTAAGCGTTCCAACTGATCAATCAGTTCTTATTATTAATATGAACTTACTGTAATTTAAAATCGATTAGTTTAAAAGTCTTCTTTAATATAATGACCGAGCACCACGTTGTGAAGGTCCATATGTACTAATTTAATTGACGAATTTCCAATATAATGAAAATATTTTAAACACTCAACATTTGCGAACAATAACGTCACATGCTTTTATCCAAACCCAAGAACCGTAATTTAATATATCGCAGACATACAAGAACAATTTCATGTCATTCAGATTCAAGGCAATCCAATCCATTTGCAAATAGAAGTAGAATTCACTGTTAATTGTTCTAAATCCAACTAACGTTTGCACCTACTTACTAAAAAGTTATTGCAAAATATGCTCTATTGTTATAGCTATAAGAGTGTCAGATAATCTTTAAAGTTTAAGTTTTATTTGTCAGGTCGCGTCGGGCTGCAAAATACGTGTATTGTTCATTCCTACGAGTGGATTGGTTTTGGCGTAAAGGGTTTAGGACCTCCAGTGTTTGTGATTGCATACGACAAATGAAATGTTTATATGGATACAGTGGGTCATCAAATATTTTTGCGTTTGCTGTGTCTTGTTTTGAGATTGGAATTGGCTAGTTGTAAGCAAGTTTGTGGAACGTTTTTCGGCTTCCAAATAGTTTATTGTATTTTATTTGTACTGGGCAACTAGTTAAATTAATTTTATAAGGTTAAGGAGGATGTATATTTTTTGTTACAATATAGAATAGCAAAAGAGAAGCAACATCCTTGATAGCTTAGAAGCTGTACGCTGAGCTTTGAAGGAAAGATTCTATTAAAAATATCGAACGTTGCTTCCTTCAATATCAAAGCACTCACCTCTATGAAAATAGTCAGACGTTAAATTATTATTAACTTTTTTAACATACTGTAGTATCAGAGAAATAATAAACAAACAGAGGTGAGTTACTCCACAACAAAGTAAACAATATAACCGTGCGGTTGAAATTTCAAATAAAAATACTATAAATTCCGTACACGTATTAAGGTTTCCCTCATACGTCTGTCCGTCAAAATAATAAGACAAATAAACCCCAGTGCACACGTAATGTGATATTTTAAAGAAAAAAATAATGGTCAGAAGGAAGACCTTTAAAACGTGCCCAGAGGGAGAGGCAATTTAATTTTCGAAGGACAATCTATTGAAATCTAAAACATATTGGTAGTGATATGCTTTGATGTAATTCGACCCTTGTTTTGAACGAATTGGCTTCGTTATTTGACATGTGTTATTGGTGGACAGGGATTGTAAATTGGTGTTTGTTATTGATATTGTAGATTTTCATAGTATGATTTTGTGTGTAGTTCCTTAGTGTTAGTGTATTCTACAAAGAATGCGATCCTTGCTCTGCAAATTAATAATATGTTTTATTACAAATATTATATATTAATATGATATACTAGCCGTATAATGTTTTGAGATATTTTTACTGCTCATCGGCTCTAAAGTGCTTCTGATTTGTTTCCTATTATAAGCAATTGAAATTACATTAAACAAGTAATTTACTTTTTCATATTAGAGTCATCAATCTTTTCAATTAATCTAAAATTTTTAATCAAATATAAATATAACAACAATGAATAGAACAAAAAAAAAATAATATTTTTCATCAAACATCGAACAAAATCATCAATTAGAACAGATATCACGAGAAATAATTTCAGATCAAAGCGTTCATTACAAATTACGCTCATTTGCAAGGAGATGGAAATTATTAAATTTTAATGGGGCGCTGTCAAAATTCCACCGCTGTGACGCGTCGACGCGTGACCTCGTCAAAGGGAATTTTCACTTTGACCGGCTTGACGCCATTTTTTGAATGCCCCGTGTGAAATGCGTTTAATGTGTTAATTGTTGTTTCTTTTTGCGATGAAAAGCTTTTTACATTGATAATTTGGCGTAAGGTTTATTTATTAACGGATGGACCTTTTTTGTTTTGCCAGATTATTTGGAAAGTGGTCATGATATAAGTGAATAAATTCATATCATAATATAATAAATAAAGGAGGGAAAATTTTACCACATTTACATTACATATTAGGCTACGATTGCTACGATTGCTACGATGCTACGATGCTACGATTAAATAACTGAAAAATATACTCGACTTACATAACTATTAGATAGAAAGCAACTTCACCAAGTGGCATAGGCTTAATTTTATTTTTATCCCAATTCCGATTAAGCCCGTGAGAACCAATTATATATTTTACATAAAACAAGCAAAAAAAAGAATAAATTTACTCTTAAATAATCATTTTATTAATCAAAACACACACCATTTATATCAATAATAAACTATGTTACACCGCAAACACGAAACTCATTAGCACTTACATTAGTAATGTGCCGTAAAGTTTACGTGGTGATTCTCCTAATCCGCGTAAAGCGCGTAAAAGCGCGTCAAAATTACGCTTATCTCAAGACGCGTGACGTCATCAAAAGATAAGGCCTCGTAAGAATATGGTGATAAGAATATGAGTGTGTATTAAATGATTTGAATAATGATTCTAAGTAGGTGATGTTAGAGGAAATTTTATTAAAACATTACATTCATTTTCATGGACTACTTTTTCTTTTTAAACTACGAAATTATTATTTAAACTAGCTGTGCCGCGCGGTTTCACCCGCATTACTCCGCTCCTGTTGGTCTTAGCATGATGATATATAGCCTATATTACTCGTGGATAATGTAACTTTCGAATGGTGAAAGAATTTTTAAAATCGATCCAGTAGTTTATGAGCCTATTCATTACAATCAAACAAACAAACAAACAAAGTTTTCCTCTTTATAATATAAGTGTAGAAATAGGACTTTGTCGTGTCCACGTTACAATGTATTGACCAACCATCCCACTCGAAAATTAATTATAGTAATTACTAATTATATTAAAGCTGCTTTTCAGGAGTTCATAAATATATTAATATAATAGATTATTTAATATGAGACCCCACTCTATACTCTTCCTTGTATACTCACTAAACGAATAACATTTTATCCATATTAAATGTAATAGAATATTAACTGGCTTATTTTTAATTAATCATACCATCTAACTTAAATTCTATATTATACAAATGAGAATCATTCGCAGCTTACATCATTATACATTACAGTTCTTACATTAAAATGCTATCTTAATCCAACAGCAAAACACCAAGATCTTAAATAATACTCTTAAACAGAAACAACATAAAACATTATACTTTATATCTGCCATCACTCCACGTCAGAGAACAAATTTCCTCTAATTACTCGTAAAGTATGATGAAAACTGAACCCCTTGATTACGCGTTGAGTTGTAAACATTAACGTATCTTGTCAAACAGTTAATACTCATACAGTGTCTTTATATCTTAGGGGAATAAAACTTTATGGTTTCAAAGTTTTTGAAATAAACATAGAGTTGGTTGAATATTGTTTTTGATAAAGAGTAAATACTCTATCATTCTACACTAAATAACGTTACTTCGTCTTAAACTGACTACTTACTACTTCGTCAAAAAATATTTATTTAGGTTTATCAGATAAAAGTTAAGACCCACTTTACACTTACTTATTGTTGTAAAATAATCAGCTCTATGATAGAAATAATGATTGTTGTCGATTGGCTGCAGACTTACCTGTAAAAAAACTCACATTTAGCATATTTTTTTATTAAATCAAATCGAGAACTTCAAGAATATTGTTAAAAAATTTTCTTATTAAAAATCATAAGAAAAACAGTTTCTCTAAAGTATAAATTGCTAAGTACTTAAATAAAATTTCCGTATCTCAGCGTTTCCAGGCCACATGATTCATACACTACATGTAATCACGACACAACACACGTCACGATGATAAATCGTAGCGCCGTAGCACTCCGTAGCTCGTAGCTCGTAGCGGATCGTAGTAACGTAGCATCTATCGTCTGTGCATCGCGTGATTTAAGATTCCTTTTCTTATCTTAGATTTTCAGAAAGATTTAGATATTGGAGTGAGTTTTAAAATAAATGTGTTTTTCGTATTTAACTGCTTTAATTTATATGTGGCCACACTTTATCTTACATTCTCAGTTTTTTTTTTAATATACACAGATTTAATTTAAATTTACTGTAATGTAAAATATGTATTATGAACATGTGATTGGTATGAGTATAAGTATTGTTTTTTGACTATAAGTATAATATACTGCCGGCGACTAGCATTAAAAATTAAAATACTTCTTATTTTCATACCATCTTATAGCAGACTAAAGGATAAAAAGGGTGGTTTTTTAAATAAATCTAATTTAAATAAAACATAGCAATGTGGTACTTAGCACATAACGAACAGTAACTTTACTCTATTACATGAAATCATAAATATCTATAATCTAAATATAATAAAGAAATACACTATATTTTTCCACCACAATTTACGAAACATTGTTAGTCTCGTGCGCGGACACCATTAAAACGCAGCACCGGTATGTATGACAATTCAATTTGTGCCCCAATAATATCGGATTACGAATAATGGACAAAAGAAACCGTCGCGAAGCAACTACTCGCTAACAAAAACAGGGTGCTCTTTTTTGATACATATTTTCAAGCTATTGCATAGCTTTTATCTCAGACTTTGAGCGCAGAGATCGAATGTAATTTCGTAACGAAAAAAACCTAACACCTCCCACTCCAACCGGCACAGCGACGCGATGCTATGCAATAGCTTTACCGCGGCAGTACTCGAGTGCCACACGTATTTTTTTTATATGTATTGTAATAAATTTATCTGTCACATGTAATTTATCTGTGTACTTTTAAATAGTAATAACTAACACAAGACGTAATAAATTAATTAACGTTAGCAGTTATTTTGTATTGCATCGATCTTGAATCGTCAAACCTTTATTCAATAGAATATGAAATACTTAAATAAGAAACTTGTATTTTTAATATTAACATAGGATGTAAGTAGGGGAACTACACAGCTTTTTATTTATTATTGAGTAGATTTATCTCTAAGAAAAAAAGAGCGTTTGCAAGATACCAAAATCGTCGCATTACTCCATGACGGTAATACCATCACGCGACCTTGAAATTGTACCCTCAATGCGCCTAAAGAAGTTTTCGTTTTTACTCGAAGCAAAATTAAATCGTCACAGCACCCTGTATACAAAGAAAGGGCCTAAGACGGGAGTATCAAAGCGTAAAGCAAGGGCAGTAAATTGTACGCAGGAATCCCTACACGGCCCTCACACACGCGAAGTGCTTTTTTATTGTGATTTGCTAAGGCGAATATAGTCTATATCATCTGTGGTTACAAATTGAGGATCGAGTATTACTGTGAAGCTTTATAAAAATGTTCTGTATTAGTGTTGGGTTTTTCCTTTTAAGTATTTATTACGTAACTAAATTGTTATGCTATTTGTAGCTTATAAATACAGTGGTTCGGGAATCTATATATATATATATAAAACTCAAAGGTGACTGATATAGTGATCTATCAACGCACAGCCCAAACTTGGCATGCAGGTAGATGTTAGGACGTAGGCATCAGCTAAGAAAGGATTTCCCAAAATTCTTGCGGGAACGGGGAAAAACGGGTATGCACGTACAAAGTCGTGGGCGGAAGCTAGTTTATGTAATAAAATAATGGATGGTTGGTTAATTGATGTTTAACTAACGTACCGGATGGCTGGATATAATTTTGATGCGATGATTTCCTCGCAGAATCTTAAAACCATATACTAATTTAAGAAAATCATCTTATTGGCTAGTAGTACGATTTATCATTTAAATAAGCTAAAGTCAAACTCAACCCTGTAATATTTTGAACAGATCTATCAAATGAAAATTATATATACCTTAGAAACATCAGTTAAGATCAGTCAAATGCTTCAAAATATTTTGGTAAAGCAATCAAACACAAAACTGATACTCAATATCTAACATAAAAAAGAAATATCTTTAGACAGGTAAATAAGTATAGGGTAATATAATAACTATCCATCATACAGACACAAACAAAGCCTAACGTTATCTGCATAGATAAACACCGTTTATAGACAATAAACGTGTGACACTAAACTGGCATCTCGAAGGCAAAGCAATAAACTGTCCGATTCACTATTTAAACGTGGTTTAAACGTGGTTTAATGACGCGCCGGCAGCTACGTTCAATCTGCTTAATTGGGAACGGTTTCGTCGGCCGTTATGGGTTATATGACTACGGCATCCAGGATTTACAGCTCCGTTTAACGGTTCTGATGTCGAATGGTTATTAGAATTCCTTTGAGTGCGTTGCTTATTGTTAAATATATAGCCGCCTTGGATTAGTGATTAGCACTGAGTACAATTAAACGGTTAGATGACCCACTATATAGAGAGGCAACTTTAATTGCAAGAACACATACACACGTTATAATATTATAAATCGTAATTATATAAACTATTTATAAATACGAAAGTAACTCTGTCTGTCCGTTTCTTCTTCACGCCTCAACCACTGAAGCGATTTCGATGAAATTGACAGATATGTTACAGAAAAAGCTTGAGTCCTGAGAAAGTGCGTAGGATTTTATGTCCAGTTTTATCCCGGAGATCTCTGTGTGCGGGTTATTCTTTTACCGCGCGGGCGAAGCCGTGGGCGGAAAGCTAGTTTGTTATATAAGATAAATAACTTTAATTGAACTCTTATAAATGTGTGGTTTAGTGAATGATATTTACATTTGCAAATGTTTATTGCTTCCAGAAATCTAGCATCCTGTATTGTATCAATCGCAAAACCCAAAAATAAATTGAAATACTGAATATTACCTGTACTTAATATTGAAATCTATTTTTATAGGTTGTATAAAGCGCTCATATCACTTACCATACCATATACGACTTGAGTATGTAAATATTTTGGCATCTTTTTTACATTGATACAGTATGAAGAATCGAATATTGTTCCTCAAGTACTTTTAGCATGTTGCAATCTCAAGTATGCTTTCAGAAATATTGCTACGTTCTCCGAGTAAAATCAAACACGGTATGTAAACCTTTGTGATTTTATCGAACCAATTTTATATTGAAAGATCTGTACTATTTGTTCACGAATCATGATTTTAATGCATTACAATATCATAAGAATGCGGCTAAGTTCATGCAATCATCTTCAACAATATTGTAAGAATTTTTTTTTATTTGATTCTAACAGGAATCATATTTTATCCTTTAAGGAATACTTGGATATTTTTTTTTACAGATTATCTATTAATTGTGATAAGCAAAAATATCACGCTACGAAATTTTTTTAGAAGCATGTTATACCACACTGGAATGAATAATTAATGAATTTACATATATAGGAAGGTCCAAAATTCAATTCACGGTGAGACTAATAATACTTTCATCATGGGTATATATTATTAAAATTCTACTTGTGACGCTAAAAACAATGAATGAAAACAAATGAAACACACACAGATACAAGTAGAAAGAGGTTTATGTTCTCAAATTCATACAAAGAAAAGCCGAAAGTGACTTTGTATTCACATTCGAGTTCCCACAGTACTCCAATTACAATATGCAACCTCTTTCCAAACTTCACGATATTTCAGCGACATAAACTTCCACCTGCATTAAGTGATTAGTTCCATTTGGGAATATCACAGCTTCAATTCAACTGAATCTATTGTTATTCCAAGTTTCGCTTGATTAATTATGTACAGTCAATACTTTCGTCTGAGTTCGGATGAATGGCTTTTGTTAATGTATTAGGTGCGAATAATTTATGGGATAACTTGCTCATATTATAATGTAACACTTATATACTAATATATCGTACTATTTGTGCCTATTGAAAAGATGCTTCCTTTACGGGTTAAGGCCATAATCCACCATTCATCATCCTAGACGTGTGGGTTGGCAGATGTCACATATCGTAGAATTTTTTCTAAGACAGAAGTTTCTTTGTATGTTTTCAGCGATTCTAACAAAGATGATTGATTGATGTGGATAAGCTATAAATAAATTGAAAAATTCTTTTTAATTTTTAAAATTGTTTGACTTGAGGGATTTTTAAAGATTATTTATCACGAGGCGAGATTATAAATCCGCGTCTTTCGCATTGTCGCGTCTTTGACTTCTTATTAAACCGCAGACTGTGACCAATAGGTTTAAACTATTTTTAATACGTTACGTCAAGTTATACCACGCAATACATAAAAATAAATTCTTCTTTACAATAATTACATAATCAAATTGTTTTGTAAACTGTATAAATGAATATGCAAATAGAATAATAATTCAACATAAACCGAGTTAAACCCATTCTATAACAGTACACTACATTCACCTCAATATTTGTTAATCTGAATTCCGAAAAACTTTTTAACAACAACTTTATTGAATTGGAAAATGTTATTTAACTGAACAATAATTGACATGTTTGAAGTATCCCATGACAGATTGGTTGAACATCGGATTAACAACGGGGATTCCCTTTTAAATAAGTGGTTTTAACAAAGCGTTTTATGTTTATAAAACTTGTTTTTGAAGTAAGAGATGTTATTGTTATATTATTTACTTTCAAAATGTCTTTGTTTACAAAATAATAATTATTTTGAGCGATTACAAAAATAATTAATTTCGTTAAAATGGGTTTGAATAACATCATTACTTTATTTATTCCTTCACAATATTTTAGCACAGTATCTACCATATTTTTTAAAGTTCTAAATGTTTGTAGAGGACAAAACAACTCTTGACTTGTAACACTGGTTATAGTTAAGGATGAGGGGATTAATAAGTGCTCCTTTTTTGGAATTGAACTTTAACTTTCCGTAGATAGCGTAATATCTATGTTCAATATATTAATACGGGTCGCATATTAATTATTATAGCTATACTTATTTTAAACGAATAGGATTAATCCCCAATCTTCATAATATAATGATATACCTAGATATAAGTACCTACAAGAACCACACAAAACACGATAAAATCTTGGCACGCTAAGGGGAATTCAAATACTAGATAAGACGAAGTTCCAATTGAATGGGGCGGAATAATGACGTTTTGGAAACTGGTAAACAACTCGTAATTCTGCCTTCACTTAACACTTTATGGCGGCATTATAGCATCTACTTTATATATTGTTTTTACCTTCCTTTCATAGAGTGTTCTTGGCACTCCGTTTTCGTTTGAGGATAATATTCTAAGAATTTAGGAACTACTTACTATACGGATACGATATGTATTAACATTTATTTAGTAATTGAAATTGAATAAAACAATAGTTAGTTTATTTAATATATATTCTTTACTACACGGCTTCAATATTCCTGACTCGAAAAGAAAAACATCTCTATTCTATCTAAGTACCGTATTTATTTGATTTATTTCTAGTTCATGCACAAATCTGTATACGGTTAAGAAAACAAGAACATTATAATCTTAAAGTTATGTACAGCGTTTATTAAGTTCTTCCGTTATTGATAAATCCATACTAATATTATAAATGCGAAAGTAACTCTGTTTGTCTGTCTGTTACTCAATCACGCCTTAACTACTGAACCAATTTGCATGAAATTTGGTAAAGAGATATTTTAATATCCGAGAAAAGACATGGGCTACTTTTTATCCTGGGAAATAGGATAGGTTTTATCCCGGAAATCCCACGGGAACGGGAACTATGCAGGTTTTTCTTTGACTGCGCGGGCGAAGCTGCGGGTGGAAAGCTAGTAGCTTATAAATTAATAATACTGCTAAATTACGAGAGACTAATAATTGATGCTAGACTACAGGTTGCATTTAAAAATACTAATATTATAAAGCTGAAGAGTTTGTTTGTTTGTTTGAACGCGCTAATCTCAGGAATTGGTTCGATTTGAAAAATTATTTCGGTGTTTGATAGTTCATTCATCGAGGAAGGCTATAGGCTATATAATATTATCATCATACTATGACCAACAGGAGCGGAGCGCAGGTAGTAACAAATAAATAATTTAAAAACATTTAACACATTGTTTTTAATTAATCACTTTATCCATACAGGTGGGTAAAATTAATAATGACAATAATCGCAGAATAGCAAATATTCAGAATTTCCAGAGGCAAAGCAATATTAACAGGTATAGATCTCCAAATCTTATGTGAGAATGGTCTTATATTTGTGTATTCTAGGAAAACTTGTGCAGCTTCTTTACAATTTTGATCTGAAATAAAATATTATGTTCAATTTTATGCATAGTTAAACTCTTGTAAATAAAATTGAGCCTTTACAACTGGCCAATAATACATAAGATGCAGATTTTTTTAAACATGCACAAATCTGTGATTCCTATTTGCTTGTATTTTTAATATAAGGAATAACAAAACAGGTTTCACGTTTCGTTAACCTTACACCTAAAAGCTTTTGATACATATACATACTAATATTATAAAGCTGAAGAGTTTGTTTGTTTGTTTGAACGCGCTAATCTCAGCAACTACTGATCCGATTTGAAAAATTCTTTCGGTGTTAGATAGTACATTTATCGAGGAAGGTTATAGGCTATATATCATCACCCGAAGACCAACAGGAGCTGAGCAATGCGGGTGAAACCGCGCGCCACAGCTAGTACTTATATATACATATACTTTTTCTTTGAAATTATAGTAGATATAAAAATAAAAAAAAACTAACACTTACCTTTATTATCAATGATTTGATGTATCAAAAACAACCTGATCCTGTCCACTTCCACTCCAAAGAACTCAATAACAAATGAGGGAGAAAAAAGGAGAAAAGCCACGTGCACTATATGCATTATTGAAAATATCAATAAAGGGTATGGTTCCTGAAATTTATAAAACAAATTATCCAATATATATAAAATAAAATAAATGATTTTTAATTTTAAACGTGATCTCTACATTCTGTTTAATTTAAACATTTACTGTTAGTTTAATTACAGTTTCTCAAAACTATAATAATATAATAATATTATGTATTTATTAACTATATACTTGACTTATTTTGTTGCCCACATTAATACTTGACTGACCGGTTGGCTTGGTTTGTAGTAGACCTGCCTTCCAAGCCAGAGGTCGTGGGTTCGATTCCCACCCGGGGCAAATATTTGTGTGATGAACATAGATGTTTGCTCTGTGTCTGGGTGTTAATTATCTATATAAGAATTTATATAAAATTATATATGTATGTAATAGCCATCATCTTCCATAACACAAGCGAAAGCTTAGTATGGGGTCAGATCGTGCCGTGTGTGAAAATTGTCCTGAAATATTAAATATTAATATGATAGTAAAAAAATGTAAAACGATAAACATATAATACACACAACACATACCTACTAACTATAATGTACTTACCATGCCTTCAATCACCAAAAGAGATTTATATACATCATATATAAGCTTTGGCACACCACAAATGATGCTAAGAAATATCTGTAAACATTACAAAAATTAAGAGAAACATCTTTAGTTTGAGATTAAGTTAATTTTCAAATAACTAGCTGACCTGTGCATGTAATTCTGGTAGAATTAGGTCCAATAAATCTGCAATATCTCTGTACAGACGCAAACAGAAGGGAATTTTATCTTTTTTCAACGTTTTCATATCTTTAACGTATAGATAATAATCACTTTCCGGCATCTCTTCTAATCGCACACGCAGCATTTTTATCCTATACCTGATTGTATCGAGTACTATGAACCTCCACACTCTGTTCATATCAAGAGCAAAAGACGAAAGGCAATTTATAAGAAACAGGCCTAAGTTATCGAAACAGTCGTAGGAAAAACAATATACAGTGGTATACCCAACTCGTATAAGCCAAAGAGCGATAATGATGGCTAGGGATCTGTTCATAACGAATGTGTAATGACGTTTGTTGATCCTCAAATAAACGTCAAGGTGGCTGAGATTGGAAATGTATTTGATCACTTTACTATCGTAGATCATGAGGATGATGACACTTAGATCGTATTCAATGAGGGACCAGACTTGGGAGAAATTTTTGAAGTAACAGCAAGTGAATGTGCTGTATGAAATTAAGATAGCGAGGCACAAACTATACATTTGTGCGAGGATTTTGGTCAGTAACGTGTTGGAGTAAGTTTTAAAATTGTAACCACAGATGAATAAAACAATGATGACGGTCCGATACAAATTGTACATGTTTTGTTCGATTTTTGTGAGCATTCTGTTCGACTGATTCATTGTTTGAAATAATTAGGATTTACAAATTAATTGGGAACCGACCAAAGCAACGTCAAAGCGATTTAGGAACCGTTTGTCAATACAATTTCAGTTTACTACCGAAACTTGCAGTTCCGTATTCCCGTTAACTATACTGTATTGGATACTGAATAATAAGTAAACAGCAATTGTAAAGCAGGTGAAGTAAGACGCTTGTTGTAAGTGTACCATATTTTTCTTTATTGCTTCCATTGATGGTAGCCTTTGTTCTTTCATAAATGGACTATCCCAAATAAACATAGTTTTTCAGTTCTTGATATAGGAGTGTTCACTAAACAAACTCTTCTGCTCTATAATATTTTCACCAACACATATTTGCCAAATAGAGCTATTAAATTTTACAATTTGGTATATAGTTTAATAGATAAATGACTAAATAACACGAATAGTATCAACTACGATCACCATAGCATAAATTCATCAATTTCCACCTTTACAAATTCATATTGTATTGACATGAACCAACCGCTACAGTCACAAAGACCTTTACTGTTCACAGAATATCAAAGGTTTAGAAATATAAATACAACAACAGTTTGGCCACATTAATAATTCGTTAACCGTTTGATTATAAGATTGATAAATGTGATTATTTCACTCTTTAATGAAATGTAACTGTAAAGACGTGAGACATGGTCAAACCCTATAAAATGTAAAGCTCTACATATATTTTGTCTTCAAATATCAGTTAAGTGTATTCAAATGTCTATTAATAATAATTTGAAATATTTTTTTTATTGTATCATAGGAAAGCGCTTGACCACTATCTCGCTTGATGGAAAGCTGAGATGTGGCCTAAGATGGAGCACGCTTTCCTGGAAGGTACCTGTTCACTCTTTTCTTGAAGACCTCCATATTGTACTCGTCGGGGAACACAGACTCACATTTGAAGATTAAGTAGAGAAACAAAATCAGATAATAAAGTATTGTCTTCAGAATTTATAGTATCCTAGAGGACTTTAGATATACTGCTCTAAATTAGAGAGAACTGCACATAATATTAAAATGTGTAAACTGTAGATTAGGTAATCATGCCTGAAGTTTATACGATCACCTATAAAAAACAAAATATATTTCGAAATTGATCACTTGATATAATATTCCTATAACAATAACAGATTTCCTCACAAACAATAGCGATTGAGCAAGGAAACGTTGACATAAAAGTACGTAAATAGTTTAAGACTCGCCATTAGTCAGCTTAGTCGACAATTCGCTCGCTTTTACACTATTAAGTTGTTATTGCTACGTGAAATACGCAGAACATGGAGTTGCGAAACACGAGGGTCTTGGATAAGGTATGGGTATTTATTTATCTATCTTAGGCATAATTTGTGCCATCTGAATAAAGCAGTTGTAACTATACTTTTGTATAAGTCCAAAAGTGTTTATTTTTTACAAATTATATTCAACAAAATATTTAACAAACCCGAAATTCAGTCAATCAATCAGTCTGTGGTCGTGACAGTTGGAGTGTCAGTTTAAGCTCCGTAAATTTTATATTATAAAAAGTATTTTATCATAGCTAGAAAGTTCTAAATGTGTATTTGAGTGATAATCTAACCTACTATTTAATAACGAACCGTATAAAACTTTAATTTATATACTGCATTAGTGTAAAAACGTTAAAAAGTGCCAACTGTCAAACAGCCGTGAGCCGATTTAAAATTCTCAACCGAACATCTGAAAGTGTGCTAAGTGCTAAATACGATTTGAAGTCATTTATACACAATTTATATACAAAACGTTATAATCTGGGCCATCACGTTAATATTTTACATAATTAATCGTTCCTTCATCATAAATCGAAGCTTGAATAAACATGGCAAACAAATGCAACAGTTGTGGAAAGTTCTTCGGGGCGTCAGATAGCACAAAATGTAATAAATGCAATATAACTTACCACAGGCAGTGTAATCATATAAGCCCGTCGTCCCGTAATAATAACAAGTGGATTTGCAAAATATGTACTACTAAAACAACCTCTAAAACTGTTGATGATACTCAGCCTGAAAGCCAAGAATCGGATAACTTTGAAGATGTCAGCACCTCCCCACAGGGCTCAACATCTCTAATACAAGAGATCAAGCTTCTACGGTCCGAGTTATCCAGCTTCCGTTTAGAGATATCTCGTCTATCCACTCTGGTCTCCAATTTTGGCTCAAGGTTGGATAGTATAGAGGAACGCGTATCACATCTTGAATCTGAACCATGCATCGAGATCGGCCAGAAACAAGTTCAACAGAATCAGGAATCGATTGAGTCCCTAAAGGGAAAGCTGAACGACTCCGAACAAGAGAAACTACTATATGACGTTGAGATTACTGGTATACCTGAATCTAATGGAGAGAATCTACTGCACACCACTATCACACTTGCACAAAAAATTGGTCTAACCCTAGATGAGCGAGATATAGCGAACGCGCACCGGCGTGGGCCTAAGCGTCTGCCCGAGTCCAGCTCGCAACCACGTCCCATAATAGTACGTCTCACCCGCAGACCCTTGCGTGATAAACTACTACAGGCGGCGCGCGTGCGACGCAGCGCCGATACCAGCGGGACGGGGCTAAGCGGGGATCCATGCCGTTTCTACCTAAACGAACATCTTACATACGAAAACCGTAATCTTTTTTATCTCACACGGGAGAAGCTGGGACGCACCAAAAATTGGCGTTTTATATGGACTCGTGGGGGCCGAATTTACGCTAGGCAGGACAATAAATCTAAAGTTATCAATATACGTACGGAAGACGATCTAGATAAGGTTTTTCATATGTGAACTATTTTGATGTATGTTTTCTATCATTAATATCTATTTTTAATACAAGTCTAAGCTTTTATAGGTTTGTTTATTACTACCATAGTCTAATTAATGTATTTTTATTGTATAAAC
>CAJQZN010040562.1:35338-61446 GCA_907164685.1 Colias eurytheme
GATATAAATATAATTGCACATATTATGTGACTCATTATCTAAGTTTAATTCTATTTTATGTTATAATCTCATTGTTTTCTTTAAAAGTGTTATGTGGCAGTGTTGTTGACTTTGACTCTAGTTTCCTCAGTAATAAAAGCAAAAACAAGTTTCTGTATGCATGTTTGTATGGATACTCACATAAGGTAATGATTAATTTTTCCCTAAAAATAATTTCCATAATATTTATATTCTATGTATGTATTACTGTATTCTTATATTATCATCCTAATCTATATAGTATATTTACTTATTATTCTATACACCTACCCTATTTTATTTTTATTTTTTTCTCATTTAAAGATAATAATTGGTCTTCAATTGTAAACATAATCTGAAATTTGGTTTTTTAAATCCCGGATCTCTGGGTAATAGGCACGACGAGTTCCTCGTGGCGATGCAGCGCCATTCTGTTGATATAATGGCTATAAACGAAACATGGCTGAGGGCTGGTGAGGAGGGACGTGCTCCTGTTGTCCCGGGATATCGGCTGCATCATGTACCTCGACCAACCAGTGTGCGGACCCGCGGAGGTGGGGTAGGCTTCTATTTGAAAAAAGGGCTTCAAGTGCGTATTTTATCTAATCCCTCTCCATCTACCGTTGAACAAATGTGGCTCAAGCTTGTAGTACGAGGTAAAAATTTAGTTATAGGAACTGCATATCGTCCACCATGGTTGGATGCTGGAATATTTTTTGAAGCTCTGTCAGAATCTATCGGATCTTTTATCTGGTGCGACTATATGGTACTACTAGGAGACTTCAACATAAATATCTTCAACCCCTGTCACCCGAATTTTATGAAATTGGACTGTTTTTTAAATACCTACAAACTACAACAACATATATCTGAGCCCACGCATTTCACAGCCGAAACGGAAACATTGTTGGATTTAGTCTGTACAAACACACCCGTCTCACATGTCACAGTTGATTATATTGAGGCACTCAGCAATCATGCTTTTGTAACATGTGTCCTCAACATAACCAAAGAAAAAATGCAACCCAAACATTTTACATACAGACCGATCAAAGACATCGACAAGGAAGTCTTCCAACAATCTTTGAATAACATTATTTGGGATAACCTATTACAAATTAATGACGTCGATAATGCTGTTATTACTCTTACCAGTTACATTTTATCCTTATTTGATTTTTTGCTCCAAAACGAACCATCTATATCAAGGACAAGCAATATCCATGGATTACATACAATTTGAAAATGATGATGAAAAGTCGTGATGAAGCTCATGTTACAGCGCGCAAGAGTAAACTTGATGTACACAAAAAGTTCTACACGGATCTAAAAAATTATGTTAAATTTGCAATTCATAGAGAAAAACAGGCATATTTCAATTCATATATAAATAACAACATAAATAAACCAAAATTCATGTGGAAACATCTTAAACAACATTTAAACCCCAACAAGAACTGCATCCTTCCAACACATCTTAATAACCCTCATAATATAAATAGTCATTTTCTAAATATCCCAGGCACTACTCAAGTTGATATATCAACCATCTCATTTTACAATCTTAATAGATATGGTGATGCTGTATTTGATTTTCAATTTGTCAATGAAGATATAGTCCACAAACATATAAAAGAACTCAAATCTCAAGCTGTAGGGATAGATGACATACAACTAGATATGTTACTACTTACCTTACCAAATACATTACCAGTGATAACACATATAATTAATAGATCCATTCAGACGTGCACCTTCCCGGAGTTATGGCGGCATGCCCTGGTAATTCCTAAACCTAAAATAAATAATCCTGAAAACCTACATGATCTACGTCCCATAAGTCTCCTCCCCTGTATATCCAAAATTATCGAGAAAATAGTTCATAAACAATTATTAGAATTCCTGGAGAGGAACAACATACTCCCTGATCACCAGTCCGGTTTTCGGAAAAAAAGAAGTACCACCACTGCACTCTTGGATGTAGTTGACTCTGTGATAGGAGCGCAGGATGAAGGAAAGGGAACTCTACTACTGCTACTTGATTTTTCACGTGCATTCGATACTATAGATATTACTTTGCTTCTCTCCAAACTAGCCTACTACGGATTAAGTGATAATAGCATCAAGTGGTTTAAAAGCTACTTAAGTAATAGAATGCAAACTGTGATGGTCACACAAGAGGATGGAAGCAGGTTGTTCTCAGAATGTACCAGCATAGGAAGAGGAGTTCCGCAAGGATCAATATTAGGGCCACTTTTATTTATTTTGTACAGCGCAGATATTATAAACAACATTGAACACTGCAGTTACCAGATATATGCGGATGATGTACAACTCTATCTCTCATTCTATCCTAGTGAAACTATACAAGCACTTGACCACATGAATTCTGACATTAAGCGAATTGACTCTTGGGCACAAAAAAACTCCTTGATTCTGAATCCCCTCAAAACCAAGTACCTTATATTAGGAAATCCCAAAGTAATTGGAAAAATAGCTAACCACGATCCTGTCATAACAATAAATTCAAGAAAAATTGACCGTGTGCATGAGGCACGTAACTTGGGACTAATTTTTGACGAACACCTTAGGTTTGAAAAACACATTAACAAAACAATCTCCACCTCATTCTACAAATTAAAAATGCTTTATAGAATAAGAAATTATATCGAAACACCTCTACGCATTCAACTATGTGATGCTCTTATCCTCTCCAGATTCAATTACGCCGACACTGTTTATGGCCCCAGACTTCTTTCTCGCACACAAACAGCGATACAGCGCGTACAAAATGCGTGTGCGCGTTTTTGCTGGGACATCCCTTCAAGAAGTCATGTGAGCCCCTACCTTAATACCGCAAACGTCCTAAATATGAAAAAAAGACGCCAGGTACACTTTGCCACTTTACTTTTTGGATTGATGCAGTCGAAAATACCCACATATCTCTACGAAAAACTCGCATGGGTAGGTGAACGAAGTGCCTTAAACTACCTAACTAGGTCTGCAAACTGTAAACTATCCATACCCAAGCACCACTCAGCTGCATTCAAGGGTAGCTTTCGATACAATGCCACTAAGTGTTGGAACAACATCCCACCACCATTAACCAGTTTGACAAATATTAATAATTTTCGTTTTCAATACCGGAAACATATTTTAAAATCCTGTTCTAACACTTAGTGCATTTGTATCGAATTACACATTAAATATCTATTTTATAACATAATATTATATACGCATTTATTCTCTGCCTATCTATCGTTATAATTATTATTAACATTGTATACATAATTTCATTTTATTTATTTACATTATATACATAATTACATACTGATATTATATATATATATTATATCTATCATATTAATAGAAATATATCCTTCACATAATATAGTTACTCATGTTAAATTTTCATTACATGTAATTCTAGACTGAAACTCCAATAGTCACTTGGGGTCACTGAAAATCAGTGGTGGTAAGGTATTAATCACCTTGCCATCATAAACTGAGTTGGCTCCATTTGTCAGGTCACTCACTGCCACATTACCTACTGTTTCTTAGGAATAAGCTTCTTCTTATTCTTATTATTTTTCTTTTATTTGTTTTTCCTTTGTAAATCAATTTGTAATCATGATGTGATTCTGACAATAAATGTGTTTATTATTATATTATTATTATTATAAATTTAAAAATATAGCGATTTCTTTTGATTCTCGGAATATACGACGCTATTTCATTAATAAAAAAAATGCTTTTTCGCAATATAATAATTATATTTATTAAAATTAATTTCCTTAATGACAGGGCTTATCCAAAACGCAGCATTTCTTTTCCATGGAAGCCCCTCTCCTCAATTGTCGTTAAGTTGAATGATTGAGAACTTACGCTTTCGACTTCATTGCTTTCAATTTGTCTGTTATACAGGATGCTGCGTGCGAGATACGGTGGGTTTTCTGTACATGCATAAACATGAAATTGTGAATTCTTTGGTCACATTATAATATTTATTTACCATAAATATGTGTACTAATAGTACGTATGAATAGAGATGTCACAAACTTGAAATATACAAACAATTGTAACCCATCGGTGTGATTGCAAATATAACAAATACGTCCATTGAAACATTTAAAATTATAGAAACATAAACATAATAAAGGTTGTATAAGTATGGTTTAATATTTTTGTATAAATTGATTAATCACACATACATAATAAATCCATAATCATAATCCATAAATTATTATGAACATCCTGTATACAGAGGAAAATCGCAGGTCGTGTTCAATGGAGTGGGCACTAGAGCACGACTCGTAAATAATAATGGCTTGTATTTTTTCCCTATTTCATTATTTACAAACATCACTATCGTTTACTTGTAAATGTGTGTTATTTAGACGTTATTTTGCTCAATTTATTTAAGATTACGTGTACATTCAAGTGGAAAACTTGTCAATAGTAGCCCTGAAAAATATATTTGTTTACAATTTTTGCTTTAACATTAAAATAATAATTATGGCTAATGATCATTATTTGAATGATTAATTATGAACCATTTAAATTATCCCATCATAATATTATAGAATATATGGATTTTTAACACAAGCAAAGCATTTAAGAAGCAAATAAAGTACTGAAAAAAGTCGAGCCTTGAAAGCGTTGTCTAGAGCAATTATTTATTTACACACACATTTTAATTCCAAGTTTTTCATTACCCTTCGCGTATTGTCCAAAACAGTCGTTAACTTTTAACTCGCTAAAGACAAACCGCGATCAAAGGGATTACACGGCACAAGGGAATTACCGGTTTCTTTCGTTTTTTGTTTATGATCGAGCTTTGTGAAGTTTCCAGCACTTTCTGCGCTTTACAGTCAATGACCGGTGAGGCATCGTTGTAAATGCTGGGATTAGGAAATGTTTGGATGCGTCAATATTTTGAGATGTTTTCCTGAACCTTGTTACATGGTATGTGTTAATAATAAGTATGTTTTATTTCATATTTAATGAGTATTAAAATTTTATTTTGATGTTTTTTATTAAATCGTTAAATACGTTCAAATATATTAATCATTTTTGTAACAGTTGATAAGAGCTAAATTTTAACTGTAGGTCAACCTAAAGTAAGTCATTTTACAAACTTTATTTTATTTAATTTCTATGTTTTCTTCTTTCAAGCCTTAATTCACCCATAGTCGGGTATAGGCCTCCTCATGTTTTTTCCACTCTTTGCGGTCTTTGGCCAGACGCATCCAAGATTTAACTCTTTCTCTAACTCTAACTCTCATCCAATGTTTTACTCTTTTTAAATATTTGTATTTATCTAACTCACCTGTGTATTATGGAGTACCTGAATAAAAAGCATCTTTCCTAATACAGACTAAATTTATCTTCCCATTCGAATGCAATAATAAAACAACACCACTCGAATGCCGCATCACATTTAACCACATTCTTGTATGATCCCACTTCTATGAAGTAGAAAATTGCTCCGACCAACTTCTTTGTCCGCTGACCACTCTGGATTTTTTACTATTAAATTCACTTGGAGTATGTATTACGGTGCAATTGTGTGGTCGAGTACAATATCTTTTTGTCTCGACAACCCCTTTCGTTTAGGGTACCGTGCTCGAAATTTATCAGTTTTGGTATATTCATATTGTTTATAGGAATATTTTGTAAGTTAATATGTCTTATCTTGGTTACTGATTTTTAATTGGGGATGAAGAAATCGATTGAAATAAGCCTTCGATTATTATAATATCTAGTTCTATGTTGATATATGTAATTTGCCACTTTTCTATGTCACTAAAAGAGCGATGCGAGCTAGCGGTTTTAGTATAATTTTTTATGTGTATTATTGTAAGTGACGAACTGAATTGATTTTAATAGTAATTAAAAGTTTTAAGATAAGAATAAGTTGTTAAATACGCTTCTGAAAAAGATTACAATAAATATAAACTATAAATATTTTTAAAAGCTACGGAACACAGGACCACAAAAATTATCACTGTCAAATTGTTTCTGAATTTCGTGGATGATGTTAAGTGATCTCGTTGTTAATGGAATATAATTTTGTCTTCTTTAAGTTTTTGTTAATGGAGTGGGGTTTTTGTCTTTTTTAATTAGTGTAAAATACAGTTGAATTGGGTTCAAGATGAACCTGTGCGAATTAAAATTAAAAACCAAGGGTGCCCTCTTTTTAAGCAATGCTTGATAATTTTAATTTCGAGAGACATTGTGCCGTTATTTCAAAGATCTTCTTATGTTCTTTATTAAATTACTGAAATGATTTCTTCGAAATCAATAAACGTTTTTTTATTACATACGTTGAAGCGAATACGAAAAGTTATTTTATGAAAAATGACATTACAAACATAAATGTTGGTGGATTTAATCTTCTTATATATAAAAATGAATCGCAAAATGTGTTGGTAAGCGCATAACTCGAGAACGGCTGAACCGATTTCGATAATTCTTTTTTAATTATATTCCTTGAAGTACGAGGATGGTTCTTATGTAGAGAAAACGTAAACATGTACCACGGGCGAAGCCGGGGCGGACCGCTAGTATAGGATATTAAAGGATATTGGATAAACATTGTTATGCACTGGTTATTAATAAATATTAAGCGTACAAATATCAATACAAAAATTTCAGCATACCTCAGCAATTAACCACATCTTAGGATTGACTAACCATAAGTAACTGACCAATCAAAATATAATACCGCAATTATTTTTTCTATTGATACCGTAAGCCCCGCTGTTGCCATGGTAACGCAATTAGATGGACAAAAGATGGACGCACTTAATGATGACTATTATCCACCACTTGGACTTGTAACAGAAGTCGAGGATTTTGTGAAGAGCCTATTGTTACAGAATATGACTCGTTAGTTGTGATTCTATATATGTGGAGTTATTGATACTTATAGGTATTATTATTATCTCTGTATTTTAAGATATAAATACGAATAAAGTTGCAGTTAAGGTTTTTTCTTTCAATTATTTTTCATTAATAAGGTTATCAGATATAATAGAATAAAAGTTGATGGATCAATACCTACTATAAATACTAAACAAAATATGTTAATTTATGGATTCATAAAATTTTTATCATAGCCAAGGAATAAAATCCCACTGATTTAAGCTAATGTATTTTCATTTAATAATAAAACCCTCTCCTCTTAACTAATTTTGTAGATATTATGTTTATTAAAATCTTCTACTGCCTTTATCAATAACTTACAATTTAATCTTGACTGCGTGCATTCAACTGCATCTAAATAAGCATCAAATCTATTATCCCTCTATGAAAAAGACATCACACCAACTCCTACAAACATAACTGCACAAACACGTCATTATATAAACACCATCATTAAGGTCCATTCACATAGCAGTGAAAAATGAATCTGTTAAGGGCACGATCCAACACCATTTCCTCTTCCTGTGCACCGGCATCCATCTTACTCGGATGTGCCAACACCCTTTTAAATTGATACCTTGGATAACTATTAATTTGTTCCAGACTGTCCATTGATCATTACAAGCTAATGATCTGTTTGAAATGTTTTTGTGGTACTCCTTTTATTTTGTGTGTGAAATGATAGATACGGTACCTACTAATGTGAGGAATAAACACAATGTTGATTAATTTCAGAGAATCCATACTAATATTATAAATGCGAAAGTAACTCTGTCTGTCTGTCTGTTACTCAATCACGCCTAAACTACTGAACCAATTTTCATGAAATTTGGTATGGAGATGTTTTGATACCCGAGAAAGGACATAGGCTACTTTTTATCCCGGGAAAATGACGCAATCCCGGAAATCCCACGGGAACGGGAACTATGCGGGTTTTTCTTTGACTGCGCGGGCGAAGCCGCGGGCGGAAATCTAGTATTTTTATAAAGCATTTGAATGTTACCGTATCGATAACGATAGACTCCACATATTCGTTACTATTTTGTTGCGCTAATATTACAAACAAAAAAAGTCTTGGGTCAGATATATTTTTATATTAATAGATTAGAAACAAAAGACAATTCGTTATATTTACACCTAAAAAACTTGAAATGATATTTTCAATTAAGCTTAAATGCCAAGTTTATAGGTAGATTGTATTCTTAAAAATTAAAATATTATAGGAAGATTATTTTACTAACAAAAAAGTTATATTTGTAAAACGTATGCTAACTTCCGTTTCAAAGTCATATCAGACGCAAGACGTCATTAAAAACTTATCAAATCATCATCAAAGAGAAAATCTCCTTTCCACAGATAACATAAAAGATAAGAACTCGCAATTAGCATCTGACAGTAAATAATTATACTTTAATCTGGCGACATAAATCAGAAGGAATACTTAGCACACGATTAGCATTGAACAAGAGGCAGTTTATCATTGTGGCACGTCCCTCCCACTTGAGAATGTTCTAGTAGCTGTGTATATTTGTAATATAATGTATATGTACTACGAAATTTGGGACGCTGATTTTAATATTATTATGTATCCTTCAATAGTACCTATGTACATCAAATTTAGATGATGTAGGACGCCTTTGAATTTGGTCATTATTTTTCGAATAAAGTAAAATAATTAAAAGCAAACAAAACAAATTAGAATTCATGGTTGTTTTATTACTACCTATCCGTTATTCTTAACCATCTTAAATAATTGTTTATGCTGTTTAAATCACTAATATTATTTATATTTAATAAACAATTTGTGTAACACAACATAAACAATATTGTACGAGTATAATATTTACCAATTATATATAAATAGTTTAAAAGAGAATACATTAAAAAGATATAAATGTCAGAAGTGGGATTCGAACCCACGCCCACAGAGTGGACTGCGACCTGAACGCAGCGCCTTTGACCGCTCGGCCATCCTGACTACATCTAGACAGCTCTAAATACTGATAGGCTATTAATGCCTGCTAAAATATTTAAAACGATTTTAAAATTAAATTAATCTATGAGTTCAAGCATGTTAATCATTCAATTAATATAAGCATGTTTAGTTCTACGTACCAAAGTGCAACATTTTACGAAATAATCTGCAAAAATTTAATGGCGTAGGGTTAAACAAAATCAAATTCCCCCTACTACTGACGCAAAACGACTATGTTTGGGATAATTGCCTATACTATAACTTACCATACTTACACTATTTCCATTCTATATATTCATTTGGATTCCAGAACTTTCTAACAAACCAACCAGATAGATTAACAGGGTTATTGCAGTTGGTGAGTAAACATTTCTCGCTTCCACCCCATTTCTCTGGACGACTGTTTGTACCTCGCTTTACGAGCTTTGCAAAAATCTGATACTGACAGCGTCCGCGGTACACGTGATAGTTACGGTACGGATAGTGCATTTGCTATGAAAAATAATATTGAGATTGGTTTTGTTACAATGCATTCGGGCTCTTGTTATGCCTAAGACGCCTCCACAAAGATGTTACATAGAGTACAGTAATTGATATGAAACTAATGATGGTTGATAATAATATTCTAAGACTATATATCATGCCTAATATAATATTATTTTATTTACTAACTACTATGTTTGTCCGACTTACGGAAAAGTATGTCTATCCCGCATTAGATTGTTTGTACACTGAAAACTGCCCAGGCTTACCATAGACCGTCTGTAATAGACGGATAGGCCAACGACTTGTGTTTAAACATGTGACACGATAGAATACGTAAAAAAATGCATATTGTATCTTAATGGTTGAAAGGATCCATACTTACGAATTGTAACCAATAAACGGGAGCTCAGCACATTTTCGATCACACATAAACGCGATCTAATGCAAACTCCGTACAGGAAATACCTACTTGCCGACTAGTTGTCTTGCTCGGACAATTTAAGAAGACAAAGGACAGTAAAATGGTTGATTTCTCACAACACTGCCACGTGCACTGATATATCTAGTGGATATAATGTTTGGAGATTAGAGGAATATTCTGTTCTTTTTGGGAAAATGTTGTTAATTAACAAGATAAGAAATTATTCTTATTTGTGTGGATTAGCACAAATATTTCTAGCTGAGGTTGTATTCACTTATCTAAGGTTTGAATTGAAAAATTTGAGCAGCAAAGTTATTGTACATTCTTTGTAAAGGATGTTTGCGCAAAACATCACACATGTCGCTAAAGAATAAGTTATTACTGTTATTAACTAGAATTCAATAAAGAAACTTATTTCTTTGTCTTAACAAAACGTAATGGTATTTGCTATTTTTAATAATAATAAAAAATAAGACGTGTGGCACTCGGGGACTGCCGCGGTAAAGCTATTGCATGCTATGCCTTCAAGCCACACCTCCGTGCCCGTCGGAGTGGGGAGCGTGAGGTTTTTTCGTTACGGAATTTCTGGATTCGGTCCCCGCGCTCAAGGCCCGCGATAGAAGCTATGCAATAGCTTAAAATATTCATAAATGTTTACTATATGGATGTTTAAATAAAGTTACGTTCAAAAAATGTATCAGCTAGTGTTAGATGTTTTATTCGAATCTGAGTACCTACAATTATAAACAATGTACATAGTATAGATTCATCAAATTGCTTGCATGTGTAGGCAATATTATTCCCATACACTTATTGTAAACAATTTTGAAACAATCAGCACTTAGCATTCAAATACATTACGTACACATTGGAATTAGTTTGCACCGCGCCCATCAGCGGATAATTGCTGTCAAGTGGACCATGGATGGGGCAACTTTGTATGTAATATGTATGTGTCAAAATACATAGACTTGATAGTACTGTATAATATTTTGGATTGAAAAATTAAAGTATAGTCGTGTTATTACACTAATATTATAAAGCTGAAGAGTTTGTTTGTTTGAACGCGCTAATCTCAGGAACTACTGGTCCGATTTGAAAAATTCTTTCGGTGTTAGATAGCCCCGTTATCGAGAAAGGCTATAAGCTATATATCATCACGCTAAGACCAACAGGAGCGGAGCGGAGCAATGCGGGTTAGCTAGTTTTATACAAAAATATTGTCGCATGTCGTTAAGGTGATTTCAATCACTTAAGAAATGAAGAATTCAGAATGTTATGTATTTAGTTTACTCTGTTATATGTAAATCTTTACTTAAGATGTCGATTAGTGAAACAGGTGTGAATTGCATCTGTTCAATACCTCATAGGGCAACACGGACGTTCAATACCTCATATGTTCGACAAATGTGGAGTAATAACACAATAATTTAATTTAACACTCAATAAAAAAATTAAATATTTAATAAAAAATATACTTTACTTATTTTGCACATTTGTAATTAAGAACTTAACAATTGACATTAATTATTCGATAAATATAGTATAAACTAGCAGCGGTAAAGAGTTCTTTTTTTCAACATGTTTCGTTTTTGAATAAACTCTAGTTTTAATAATTCCAATAGACGACACTTTTATGTAAATTTCCTTTGACTACGCGGAATAAGCTGCGGGTAGCAAATAGTAAAATAGCTAGCTAAATTAAATGAAACTATAACAGATTAAGTCACTCAGTGTAATAAATTACGCAGAACACAACAGTGGCTGATGCAAATCACTGGTTATCCATTAGTTAGGAACTACAATGTGCACTAACGACCTTGTTCTAGATTAATATTATGTATTCTAGGTAATATATTATTATTAGATTATTTTAGAATTACCAAAGCTAAAGCTAATTAAGCTTCTTATGGCTTTTTGTATTTATTCGTTTATAAAAAACAATTAAACACTTCCTAAAATATATGTTCAACATAGGTAAATAATATTACATTGTCAGGATTAAAAGCGTTTTCATAAAAAAATGAAATAAGAGATTAATATAATAATAATTGTTAAAATATGTACAATAAGTCTATATAAATTGTTGTGACTTAAATAAACGACTGATTCATATTTGTAAATATTATTCTGAAAATAATTGTATTGCGTCTACTAGACCACTAGAAAAAACTTTCAATTAAAGTAAATTGATTCATCATACTAATCAGAAAAAAAATATATACAATATTTCCGGATATTCTTGAAGTTATGTTTACGATAACATATTTTGTTTGAAACGTGTAGGTACCTAGAAACTAGACAACTATAGCATTACATTTAAACCTGATAATCGTCCAATCATACCTAACCAGACAATTCAAAGCCAGTCATCATTTAAAGTTCCCAAAGCATTTAACATTCAAAGCATATAAGCCTCCAAGCCTATCGAAATCTATTTTTTCCTCCAGACTAAGGGGATTATTGCCGGCACTTTCCTCCAGTCATCAAACCAATCATTCCCTGATGACGCTCTAAGTGAATTAGGCTTCCATTACCTCCCCCTTTTGTCCTCCCTTTAATTAAAACTAGTGGAACTAGCTGATTGCATTCGCTTCTCGTGCGATGACGCAGCACGTTTGCGAATATCATTTTTGCTACATTGGTTTTTAATTTAGTATAGTGATCAACAATCGTTTAAAATTAGAGAGTTTGCATGTAATCCAGTTGTTAATTATTGCGATGCGCTGATATAAAAGGACTTACATGAATATATATTTGCACTAAATTAATAATAAAATTAAACAGATATTATACAATGCATAAAAATCAGTCTTTAATATATAACTATTAGAGGCGAGACGTTATTATTTGGTGTTGATCTATAGGTATAAGTTAACGTATGTAATTGTTATACATTTCTAATTAAAATTAACATTCGTGGATAACAAGAAATGTACGTACATAACAATCAATTTCCAAATTAAATGTGCAAAGTAATATAGTTAGCTGTATACTAGCTTCCCCTAAACGAATTGAGGGAACAAACTATGTTTTCAACTATCTGAAAATAAGTGAATTGTTCGCAACGCTACACAGAAATCTTGTTAGTTTCACGTACGTATTAATTACGGCACATAGTTAGGATGAACGTTTTTTATTGTTCTTCGTGCAAACCTTAATTTGCTTACGTTTTCATTTCATATTTTTAACTAGTTTTAAGCCTTCGCTTTCCCAGCGTGGAAAATTTTGGCTAGGTAGGTATCTACGTACGTATCTATTTTTCCGTTACAAAGGGGATTAAATTAAAAGGAAATGAATAGCTTTTATTATTGAAGAATATTAAGCTCTCGATGACAGACAATTTATTTTTGCGAGTAAAGGTGGTAAAGGATAATAGGTATAATAGATTTAGGGCTAATTTTTCAATCCTTGGTTAAAACTTATCCGTCCCATAAAGTATTACACGATAATATTAAAATGTCACCTGTAAACTGTCAAATGCAAGTAATTAGAATATATTTTTGAAATGGTAGTTTAATACGTTATTGAACGAATAAGTTTTAACCAAGGATTGAAAAATCAGCCCTCATAAAATTGAGTTGTTTACATCTTATACTTTTCCCCCGCTATGATAATGGTGTCTCAATCAACGAATAAAAGTTCATACATTATCTGTAAAACACTTCTTAATTAAACTTTATTGATACCTCATACAGAAGTTATTTATAATTTAATGATTCGTTCAAGTTACTTTGAAAATAATTTTGTTTAACGTGAACACGAAATAGAGTCATCATACTTATTCAAATGAATTGCTCATTGAATATGGAACATGAATCTATGATTTTAAGGTTCAAAATGCATTGTAAATAGATGCTAATTAAGGTAAAATTGAGGGTGTGATTTAAAAAGTAATTGGCTGTATGCAGCGTGTAATCATTTAAACATTAGTTATAAATGCAGTTTGTTTTACCCCATTCTATGATGACACCTGTGTCTGTTTCACCACATTATTGCAGCATTTTTAATTAATAATCCCTCTTTGGAGAATAGCGACAGATAATATTATCGTAGGTATTTAAAATTTTTTCAAACAATTCATCCAGAATTCGTTTGAAAAGTGTGGTCACAAAACACACTGGCAAATTTTTATGCAATCTACGTTTATAGATTTCATAAAATGTCAAACACACATTAATTTTTGTAGACTTTCATCAAAGTGCATTTGAAACGTCATTTACCAGCGTATTGAAGAGAAGTTACTTCAGCGCAATCGTGCAAAGTTGAAGCTATTATCTGGATATAATATTAAATTAGTTGCTACATTTTCTAGAACATCTATACTCGTTTTGAATTGTACAATATAATAACATTTTCGAGCACTTCTCAAGTTTGCAAACAAAAAATACCATTTGAGCACTTCTCCACCTAATTACGCAATTTCAAGTTACCAATGCAATATTTATGAGTATACATAGATAGAATCACGTACCAAGCAGGATAGCACTTGAGTAACCCGATAAATTTTGTGAGACAGTAAGTGGGGACAAGCCGCATTATTGAAGCAAATTGCAAACACCCGCAGGGCTTCGGCTAATGCTAAAAACGTGTTCGAGATTTAGAGTACTGGAAGGGATCATTAGTAATGTGTGTGAACAAGCGTAGCAAATTTGTTTATGCAATAATGGCTAATGTTTTAAATTTTGATTATGAAATATATGAACCATTAGTTATTAAAATTTGTTATGGTACTTGTATTTGATTTTCGCTTTTGTGAAAGAAAAAAAAAATGAAGGTTTTACTCACTTAATAAATAAGCGTCAATTTTAGAGGTATTTGTATCTAGATGTCAATATGAAAATCAAAGTTAGAAATCGTCGTCGTCGCTGCCGTGGGACGTCCACTGCTGGACAAAGGCCCCCCTCAAGGATTTCCAGTATGACCGGTCACCGGCGGCCTGCATCCAGCGGCTCCCTGCCACTCGGACCAGGTCGTCTGTAAAAAAAAGTGTGTCAATATTGTTTATTCCTTAAACGATACTATAAATAAAAAAAGCCAAGTACTCAACGCCACATGAAAATACTTTTATTTAGTACTAATTTTATACCAAATCCTGTATCTCTATGTCCATGTATCAAGTACTAAACGGCTCATGAAGGCAACATCGCTATAATATGTGGAATGCGCCCCCGTGACTTGCCACCCCTGAGATTTGAGCTTGCGAGATGAGGAGGATCTTTTTTATATAGATTGACTTTTGACAACCCTGATGGTACAGTGGTTAATTTGGTAGGTTTGATTCAGATTCGTGGAAAAAAAGGATTTATATTTTTTTTATCAGATACATTTGTGTAGGTAGATTGTAGGTATCGTTACAGTTTTAAGTTACCTACTGCTTTTAAGCTTTAAGTTAGCTCCCCTGTGTGGTGTAAAAATGTATGTAAATGTTATAATAATTTATAAATAAGAAATATAATACTTAGTTGAAGTACTTTGAATTAGTAAGCTCAGTTTTCCATAAAATAATACCTAGCATTGAATATTTTCTTATAAAATGACGTGAAATTACAATACTATCAACAAAGGACCGGTACCTTAAACTATAGCTATCCACAGAGCAATAACATACCAAAAAATTCCAAACCCCTAATGAAAGTCAAGAATTCATTACCTCATTCCCTCCCACTCGGACCTTTGATTGGGGAAATAAAAAGCCTAGAGAGTAATAGAAGAGGCGAATAAATTGGCTCAATTGTCTTGAGTTACGAGAGCACTTGCTGGATCAGACAATCTTCGTCATTTGGGTGTCCTTGAACGTCTTGACTGTGATTATATGCTTCATTTGATCGTCTATTTTACGACAGTGTATCATGTTTTCTCCTCTTATTATATCTCCTGTAATCTTCGCGCATTGAAAATCTGTGAAAAGGAAAAATATAGCAATTAGTATCTACATATCCGTTTATTGAGCGGAAATATTATCAACAAAGCTTTTTCACGCTTTTGAAACATTTTTCATTGCCATTCCGCTTCCAATAGGTCGCAATTACCAAGTACAGTCTAACAGTATATACTACTATGGTGAATCTATGTTGACAACTATGATGAAAAAAACAGTTTATTGTGATAACTATTTAGTAGTAAGTTGGTACAATGTCCTTTTTTGAGGTATAACATGCGAAAAATACCAAATAATATGAATTTATACCTCTAGAACTTAGAAGTTAGAAGAACACTTAGAAGTTACCCCAGCACGAGGAATCTTACACATACAAACATACACCTACAACTATATAAAAACACATGCACTCAAAATATAATACGACTAAATTCTGAAGTCATGTGCAAAGTTCCTTATTCCTATAATGCATTCATTCATATGCATTGTCGCGTAACCCATCAAACTTGAATACATTATATTTACGATTTCTGTACTATCGTAAAACATTTATCGCTAACACAGGATGCTTTATGGTCATTGAATATAATTAAATGTATATGGATTCAACCTGCTCTGTAATAAATAAACAGATGGCTATATAATGGTACATAAAGAGATAATATAATAAAGAGATTAAATTAAATATCTTAAGCCTTACCTAATTGTATAATGAAGACTTATTATACAATTAAGTAAGGCTTAATGTACATAATATAACAAAACTGTGGACAAACTAATTAGATTGAATTGTTAAACAAAATTATTACTACCTATACTTCTAAAAAATTAATTTCCTTGCAGGATATAAATTACATGCATAAGTTATAAAAGAAGGTATAAATTTTAATATCTTTCAAATATTTGTATAGGTACTCGGAAAATCAGTTAAAAGCCAATTTTAAAATAAGCACAAAAATTTATAAAAGGAATTGTAAGATTACATAAAGTATATGCAAAGGGTTCCTTACATTTCCTTACAGAAGAAAGTGACCAATCTTCGCCAACTATTGAAATTCATCAACGCACCCAATAACTTCACACACTTCAAAACCACGAAGGTAACCCATTTTTTTGTTACTCCACATTCGACTTTATACCCCTGTCTTAAAGCATAAAATCGTAGTACGTTATTGGTATCGTAAAATACGCAAAATTGACTCTGAAAGCTATAAATATTGAGGAAAGGGTTTGTTAAAGGGTCATTTGAGTGGCCGCTCGGTTGACCGCTGCTGGTCAGGACGTTATACATAATTCAAGTGGCGTATGTTTTGAATTTTTTATGTTTCCCTTCTTGTTTGTGTTAAAGTATTCATGTTTTCTTTTAGTGTCTGTGTGTTTGTATGCAGTTCATTTTTATAATGATTTTAGGGTAGTTGTAAATTGAGCATTAGCACGAAAAACAGAAGTTTTCGTAGTGCCAACTTTGTAAAAATATTATGTTTAAATCTAAATATATACGAAATGAAATGGACAATTTATTTTATACGCCATATACCTACACAGTTTATTTTTACTGTACAAGTTTCAGAACGTATAAATAAATCGCTCTCAATTAAGTTGAAAAAACGCAATTTTCCATCCAATCACACGTAACGAGGTCAAAGAAAAAACACTCGCATTAAGTTTGCACACATTTGTCCGTCTGTCAGTCCAATAAATAAAGAAGGAAAAACTGCGTCCCGTCTGCTCTCTATCTGGCCTCATCAGTGTATCGGTGGAGACAGTGACTAAAACTGGATTTATATGGAGCTGTTAAAACATTTTCCATGAAAATGAACTACTTGTTCTATAACTGACTAAGGGCCGATTTTTCAATCCTTGGTTAAATCTTATCCGTTCAATAAAGTATTATACAATAATATACAGATGACACCTGTTAAAAAAAACGAGCAAGTGACATAGTTTTGAAATATTCAACGAAAGGATTGAAAAATTAGCCCTAAATAAGTTATTTCTTCATTGTTGCACATTAGACGCTCTTGTTTCTGCTATCTACTATTCAAATCAATAAATTGAGTAAAACAGCAATGAAAATAAACATGAATGATAATACTTACTCTGTTTGTATTAACGTTAATTATTTTATTATTCAAGAAGTTTCATAAGTAAAACGCATTTAAAGATATTATAATATTTTACGTACAACTAACAATTAACTTATCTCTATGATAATTAATTAAAAAAGACATAGAGACAAGAAGAACACAAGAACAAAGTTTTATCAACTCCATACAATTCGTTATTTCTTAAAACATTGACCGTAAAGGTTCAGGATCATTACTCCTTGCCCTCATTGGGTTTATTTATTTGCTGACGGTAATTCGGACGCGTAAGAAAAATCTCCATTTAACCGCTGTAAGGTCATTGCCCTAATGGCATTATTTATGTTATGTGTTGTTTTAATTAAGGATGTAATCTTGCTTTTTTTTGGGAAGAATATTTTATTCTAATAATACAGGATGCACCTAGATAGCATTACTGCAAGCAATATAATTTCTATAGTAATTTTGTAAGTAAAGAGGTTCATTGTTGTTTTATCAAAAGTTTTGTCGTGTTGAAAAGTAAGCATTTTAGTTTAGACATAAATGAAATCCTAAATATGCAACTTAGTATGTAGTTAATTTAAAGTTATTTTTCAAAGGAATAAGAGAACTTGCTTTGAATAAGTATAAATAAAAAATGTTTGCAAGGAAATGGTGCCTTTAAACTAATATTATTATAGTCTATATTACGTAATAAAGCTTTCGTCTATAATGAATAGAAAAACAAAGTAAATACGAAATATTCCTAATGAATAAGCACAGTCGTAAAAACTTAATGAAATCTGAACAATGCAAACACATTAAAGTTCCACGCTTCGCGGAAGAGACAAGTTTTTTTACGATTTCATAAAGCGAGACAGTTTTTCATTTACACGGCTTTAGTGATCATAAAATATAATTAAAATATTTTATTCTAGTGATATCTCGGTTTATGGTTTAATGTTTAGATTTAAAAGATTTTATAACTAAGATTTTTGAGTTTGTGTCGTGGTCAACGGGTCTTGTAAATAAGAATTAAACACGATTGTTTTGTTTTAAATTTTCTTTAAACCATTTAACAATTGTTCCATTTAATCGAACAACGTTCTTCCGCTTTACACCTTTAAAAAAGATGAGAATAAGTTTTGATATTGATGAAAAATATTACTAGCTGTGCTCCGCGGGTTTACCCTGCTCTGCTCCACTTGGTCTTATAAATTGGCTAAAGAGTGAAATATTTTTTCAAATCGGACCCGTGTTTCCTGAGATTAGCGCGTTCAAACAAACAAACTCTTCAGGTTTAATATAGTATAGATTGGTGGATCGTGAGTTTTCAACAAAACATAATTTTCAGACAGAACCAGCCCCCAATTAAGTTTTTATTTATTACATTTACACTCAAAAGAAGTCCGACAAAGGAGACTGTCTATCATTTACTTTAAACTCCGACCCAGTTCCCGCGGGAAGAGATCGTTTGTCACCGGCGACGCGTATTTAATTGGAGACATCCTGGCAATCTTAAATTCTAATAGAGTTTCTGTTTTATTGTTGCTATCTTTTCATATTTAGTTGATCATCATTTGCATGGCTAAGGGTGAAATTGTTGTAGTATAGTGAATAGTCTACTGTACTAGAAAATAGTAATTTTTTAAATGAAAAAACATATTTTTGTATGTCTATAATGTGTTCAAAAATGCTGCTTTGAACGTATTTCGACCAACAATAGAAAGGTTATTGAAATTGACGTAAGATGTAAATTATTGTAAAGTCATGAAATGATTAATAAATCAAATAGACATATATACGAAAAAAATACTGTTTCGATTTAACATTTAAGGGGTGCTGGATAAAAGTGCAATAAATAATTAATTATATCGATTAAATTATATACAAATAAGATTTTATTTATTTATACAATATGAACTAACATTTAACATTGCTAAATAATTTGATACTGTGTCCACAACTTTTAATGAAGCTATCAACCTTTTATCTATGTTATAAAATCTTAAATAACTTTTAACAAAGCTCTACCTACCTATAGATTACTTAAAATACTTAAGGCACAACGCTTTCCACTCTGCTACACAATATTATCCATCTTAAAACCACTCCTTAACTAACAAACCAATACAATCTTCAAAGGTAAATAATTCGCGCGAAAGATCCAAATTAATACTATAATTAGACCTGACAACTGCACACTTCGTTTCTCACCTGGGTAACTCTTTTGAGCAACCTCTTAAGGATTGAATTTTTAATCGACTTTTTAAGGGGTAATTATTTTGTAGAGGCCCGTTTTATTGCTTTGTCGTTTTGGTGGAATATTTTAGGTGGTGAAGATTTTTGAGTGATTATTTGAGTGTTTGCAGGGACAATGATGCAAGGATCAACGGATAAAATAATGCATTATTAATTTAGGATACCTATAGGTACATAATGTGTGTGTTAAATTTCATCATAATCTTTTAAAGTTACGTTTTAATGTTAAGTTTTAATTAAATAACGAACTGTTACCACATCATAAATTTTATAAGTTGGATAATCATTAATTTCTGGAAAATTCTGTTCAGATTTTTTTCTTTGCGGAAGCTTTTTATATCTAATTGTTATAACATTAACTTTAAATTATTGTATATTATACCACATATTTTTAATAAATGACACCAATTTATAAATAAAAAGTACTAAAGTAATTTACTTATCTGCTAATTGCATGAAGGGTGCGCGAGTGATAATGCAAGTGTCATTTGTTCACAAACCATTTGCGAATCTCAAGGGAATTACTTGTATATGAAGTTGTAAATTATTTGAACTAGGTGGAGCACGTTACTTTTTTCGTATTTTTTTATAATCGTTTATTTTTTATCAGTAAGTACTATGTTTTTATAGAAATATTAATCAAATAATGTTATTTGTAGACATTAAACAAAGCTAACAGCTAAATATCTGTACATTAATTGTTTAGTTTAAAAAAATTACGCGAGTAATACTATAAATTAAACGCGATTTATTCTTAATAATATAAAATAAATAATATAATGAATAAATCGCGTTTAAAATCCGTTAAAATCTTTAATTTGTAAAATCTCTATTATTTCAAGATTCTGAATATGTAGATCAACATAAAAATACAACTCCTATAATTACATAAATAAACTAAAATAATCAAATATCTGTTTGCAAGTGTAAAAACGAAACACATAACATTAAATCGAAACCTCATACCTCATACATTAACATTTTCTTAAAAATAAATTAGAAGTGACATAAAATGTTACGTCAAAAAATGTAAATGTTCCCGCGCTTTCCGCTGAAATGTAAAACCACGTAGCTGGGTGCGCCTTGATGCAGCGATTGCATTCATCACGTTTGTGTATGGTGTAGGGTTACCAGATAATTGAATCATCCTATTAATATTATAAATGCGAAAGTACCTCTGTCTGTCTGTCTGTTACTCAATCACGCCTTAACTACTGAACCAATTTGCATGAAATTTGGTGTAGCTATATTTTGATACCCGAGAAAGGACATAGGCTACTTTTTATCCCGGGAAATAGGATAGGTTTTATCCCGGAAATCCCACGGGAACGGGAAGTATGCGGGTTTTTCTTTGACTGCGCGGGCGAAGCTGCGGGTGGAAAGCTAGTAATGTATATATTTAAGATGTTTTTAATCTTTAATGCTGTTAAATTTAATGTAACTTGAAAAAAATGCATATTATACGTTAACTGTTCTACGGCGTAGTCACGAGGACTGTTTAACAGAGGCTTAACAAAATTCAATATATTAGATAATTTGTCAATAGGTTTATAAAGTGATTGCATAAAATAAATATTTTGTACTATACTTTATTACATACGTTTTTATATACCCAGTGCTGTATTCAATGCGCACGTTAATTAGGTAATCAAATATATACTACGTAATTTTCTACTACCAATAACATAATATTATACATATTATAATATTCTCAACATCTTTAGTCCATGATGGTATAACCATAATTATATTCTTTCAATTTTCTATTAGCTTTATGTTCTAACTCAAATATAATAATACGTATATCATCATCAAATCATTTTCTTTCTACGAACGAGTCTATCTCTATAAAATTCGCTTTCCTCAAAGACCTGGTCACAGTACAGCAACATGACGTACAACGGATATGGTATAACTGATGAACCGTTTATAATAACAAGTGACGTTGCTTACACTGGGGGAATTTAGCGATTTGTATGGTTTAGGTGTGCCCACTGCCACACCTATGCAGTGTGCATTAAGCTTGCAGTTTATTGATTGCTACTGTTTTTGAATATTAATGAAGGTATTTTGTCAGAAGATATTTTGAATGATATGTAGTAATTAAGCAACAAGCAAATTAGGTTAGTGAGGATATTATGAAAATTATATAAAACTGTGGATATTAATGTGAAGATGTGTTGTACCTTCTTGTTGAGTGTTCATTCAATCCTTGTTAACTTGGCGATTAACGAATCAATTAATTCATTTTTTCGGTCATGACTAAGACTCTTTTGTTACTCTTATGTATCTGAATCAGATTTAACTATTGAACTATTAGGTTATATACAAAACATTTTTAAAGAATGACACAGATTATAAACTGTTATTATTGAAAGCGTAATGGACCATACATTCATTATATTATTTTTATTTATATTATATTATAACTTATAGCAAACAATATTTATCATAAACTGTTCAGTTTATATGACAATTTGTTCCAACAAAACCATAATCCTACAATCTTCATATCCGCATACAAAATGTTCCAAATAATACAGTTTCGTCCAAAAATAATAGAATAAAGCCGTAATACAGTAGTAACACGTTTGTCTGTCACATTTAACGACCATACGTAGACTAGTGAAGCCTCTTGAAGCGTGGCAATCACAGATCGGAAGACGTTTATTGAAATCTCAGTTAAGTGCGAAGAGTAGGCAAATGTAGAGACATTCTCAATTAAATTATAGTAACAGTTGTAAAGCCTATATTATAAATGTTATAGATATAATATTTAATATGTTTTATTTTACATTATGAGTACCAGGAAATACGTCGGTTGCATGATAAGCTATAAGGTAAATAGAAATTATAAACATTAAATTGTTTTTTTTTTTCGAATAATATTATAATGAAATATGTGTTTTATTGTAATAGGTATCTATTTGTACCTAATTCTGCGTTCCGCACAAAATATAAGTTAATCAAGTTAATAGCATTCTCAATAGCTCTTGTAGTGCTTACCTCATCGAATTTTAAAATAAGGCTCTTTCTTGTTCGTTTATTAAATTTAATATCATAACTATTTCCCTCTATTCTCAGGTACTCTATGCCTCAAGATGATTGTCACAGATAACTTCAGAGGGTGAAAGTTCGTAAAGTTTTACGATCAGCATCCGATAGCTCTCTGTAATACATACCGTAATGTGGGGGCTCACATGGCCTCTTGATTGAATTATACTGATTGTCAGCAAAACCTTTTCATTTTTGTGTTTGCGGCTTATTATTGGAATATTTTGGGTCTTGGGGCTGGAATATATTGTCTATAAGTACACAGCATAGTATAGAACAAAGTCGCTTTCTCTGTCCCTATATCTTTAAAATTACGCAACGGATTTTTATACAGTTTTTTAATAGATAAAATGAACCAGGAGAAAGGTTTTAGTATATGATTTATTAAGTTTTAGATAAAGCGGGCGAAACCGCGGGAAGAAAGCTAGTATATCTTTAAATTAGAGTGACTATAGTTCCAAAAGTTTTACGATCAGCATCCGATAGCTCTCTGTAATACATACCGTAATGTGGGGGCTCACATGGCCTCTTGATTAAATTATACTGATTGTCAGCAAAACCTTTTCATTTTGATGTTTGTGGCTTTTTATTGGAATATTTTGGGTAGAGGTTCAGATGGGAATATATTTTGGTGATACCTATTTGTAAATCGTATCGAATCGTATCTTTACAATATGTTCCAATGAATAATGAAATATCTTGGGTAAAAATAAAAGTACCTAATTCATAAATTAATTTAAGCATTTGAAGCTTAATAAACACTGCAATATTAATGTTAGTGCATTAATAATATGAATAGTTTTTACGTCCTCATTAAATTAAAATATTAAGTAAGTATCAAAATATGATACAATTAAAATAATTGCGATCAGCAAAAACTGAAGTTCAATTGTTCCGAAATTACTTTATTTATTTATTTTAATAAAAGCATTTATTACTTGAGTTTGGTAGAATAGTAGGATAACATTGTATTTGACTTATTATACTTATAATATTACTAAAACAACATTTTCCTATATACTTCAAATTTTTCCTCCCAAACGTATAATTGAGAACAATTTTTATTAATGGCATGCTAAAATATCCAAAAGGGTTATCCATAATGAGTGCAAGTTAATGAGCCCGAAACTCGAACGATATTTATTTATAAACGGTAACAACTCGTGAAAGGGTATGATTAATTACTCGTTTTTTGGGTTTAATATTGCAAAATATTAATAAATGTTAATTGAATATAAAATTGACGTTACAGTGAAGGTTACAGTCGGTAAAAGGGTAAAGTTTAGATTTAAATATCGATATAATATCATATTATGTAAACAAACAGACATTTATCAAGCTAGACTTCATTAAGAAGCGCCTTTTTAACGTCAAAATACAGAAAAATAATAATTTACTACCGGTTCGGAGAACAGTTTCAACATAGAAGAGCCGACAAGAAATTCTAGTGACTAGTTGCTCTTTAAAAATAATTTCAAGTAACTAGGATTAAGAAACATGTTCATTTCAATTATTATCAAAATAAATACTCACATTTTACAATACTTATTTGTGTTTAAATAGATTTTGTTATGAGTTTCAATACTGAATTGTAATTTGTGTTTAAAATTAGACTTCAATTAACAAAACTTATTTTAAGAATAAATATATTATGTATGACGTAACTAAAATAACATTACAATATTATTTTGTAACATCCCATAAAGAAATACAATGCAAATGAATACTCTCCTTCAAATTTACAACAAAATTGAAGATATAAAGAACTTACTTCCGAATTTATTATAATTTCATTCGACGCTAATAAACTCACGATTCGAAATTTCATATTAAAATTCAAAGGGAGATTTCTGAATGAAGATTTTCATAGGATACATTAAAATCTGTTTTCTACGGCATCAGTTTGGATGCCACTTCGAGAATAAGCGGAAGCGATTAAATACTTCAAAAATAGTCAGTAACAACGTTACTTATAAAACAGAAGCAGATCACACATTTGTATGAATGTGAAATAATTAATTCATTTATTTATTTATTTATTTATTTATTTAACCCTTTAATAATTGTACAGTACAGAAACCTTAGAACTACTTACACATAGAACATAGTACAATTATTTTGGCGGCCTTATCACTTAATAGTGAGCTCTTCCAGGCAACCACGGTAAAAGGTACATTTACAAATACATGAGAAAAAAAATTCTAGTTAAAAATTCCTGGACGTAGACTGTTATTCCAGTTGATACATTTTATCAAATATTGTACTTTAAGTACTTTGTCAATATTTACAAGCATCTGTATTTTAAATTAATATTAACTAATCTACATAATGAAGAAATTGTCACTAACAAAACGACATTTACTTCTTCTTAGTAAAATATTTGATTAATTTCTACAAACGCTTACGCTTGTACTAGATACCAATCAACCTGTCCGCTGGGATGGCAATAACAAGTCCATAAACCGTTTTTACTGCCTTTGTTCAAGTAAATGTATGTAGGTTTCTTTTTAAACAATGACCGTATTTTAAGACGGATGTTGAAGACAGCAGAAGACAGATAATGGAAAATATTTTAGGAAAATGGCGCTCCCTTGAGCATCGATTCACTTATGTTTAATTTAGAGTGAAATGTATTTAAAAAGCTAAGAGAGAATGAAAATTTTATACATGTTTGCTTAGCTTTTTCCAGTCAATTATTTACATTTGGTTAAGGCAATAATAAACTCTTTTAGTGCTTCATACAATTTAACTTTATTTTGTTGTAACATGAAATTACTGTGGTTCGATATTAATTATTGTTCTAATTTTGTTTTGAATATTAAAATATGATATCGCATGATACGATTTGCAATTTACAAAAAATAAAAGTTCAACTAAAATCTAATTAAAATATGTACCTATATGTCGACAAAAAATAGGTTTATAATTTTATTACAATACTAGCGGTCCGCCCCGGCTTCGCCCGTGGTACATGTTTACGTTTTCTCTACTTAAGAACCATCCTCGTACTTCAAGGAATAT
>CAJQZN010040562.1:61456-78021 GCA_907164685.1 Colias eurytheme
AGGAATATAATAAAAAAAGAATTATCGAAATCGGTTCAGCCGTTCTCAAGTTATGCGCTTACCAACACATTTTGGGATTTATTTTAATATTATAGATTTTGTATACGAATGATGTTTATTTTTATACTTATCATTAGGTAACAGTGATATTTAAGCCAAAGACTATCAACTTCTGCAAACATGAACTTTACCCATCACCCAAGGTTACAGGAATAACCTTGGGTGATTTATCGTAATCACAAGGCCGTTCCACCCACATGAAAATTTAGTATATGCGTTGTAGTAACTATTAAGTAATCTGTTGTAACTCTAAACGTCTCGTATTTGCGCTATTAACCTATTATCCTATTTGTGAATCGTTGGCTTAATTTTGCACTAAATTTACTGTAGCCTTATAAAGTTTAGAGCACCCAAAAATTATTTTTATAACATAGCTTTACCAAAGTAAAAGTTAAATAATCATGAACGATAGAAGTTTGAAAATGGTATTTTGCCAAATTTGGAACAACATAATAATCAAGATGCTATTCAAATACGTGATGTATTTCGTGTAGATGTATCAATCAGGGCTAAATATTTAAATTTACAGGGCTAAATAAAATTCAAATGTTTAAGCAAAATGACGATAAAAATCCACTGACTGTACAGAAAAAAAGAGCGTGTGTGCCGAGCATAAGTGTTAGAAGTGTAACTTCTTTGGAAAGATTCAACGATACCAAATCGTTGCATTACTCCATGACGTGACGGTATTGCCATGACGCGACCTTTAAATTTTACTCTCAATGCACCTAAAGAAGTTTCACTTCAAAATTTAAATCACAATGCAGGCAATAAATACTAAGGTTTTACAATTTTTCCATTAACTCACATCAATACCCGTCGAGCCGTCCCGTCTGAACCATTCTTAATCCTACAAAATAAAACCACTCAAGATAAACCTAGCCAACATCAATTCAGTCTTTCACGATGTATCGTATCATCCTCCTTCTCTCTGTCTTCACTATAATACGAGCAGAACATAAGTTTTGTGACGGGTTTAAAACCGATTTTGAAATAAAGAAGGCCCGTGGCACGTGGTCGCTGTTATACCGGACACAAATTTTTCCAGAAAACTAGATACTAATTTCTCGTGCTATCAAGTGGATTTTAGTGAAGTTGATGAGGTATTTGTGTATTTTATATTATAGTAATACAATTAAATAATAGCTCACCTTCTTGCCCAAAGGGCAACAAGGAATATAAAAGAAATAAACCTTTATTACGAATAAGAAGGTTCTTTCTCTACCGGTGAAAAAAAAAAATCAAAGAAAAACCTTTCTACTTACAAAAATTCTATTTAATAATTATTATAACAAATTATTTAACAATTAGTGTAAATTACACATATTCCATATAAACGAGAGTTCAATATAAAATTTCATGATTTTCAGAGCTTTTCATTTACTAAGTTTTTGCAGCGCTTTTGCATTGTGTAGGATATTTCATTTTATTTCGCTAATATTAAAATATAAGATATTAATTCAAAATATTTTTCCAACAGGCTGGTCTGAAATGGATGATAAAGGAACGTTTCGGAAAACAATTTGACGACATAATCGATAAGGTCCCAGGGGAGGTGATCCGCCTTCGATACCATACGGATGAACCTTTTGACATCTGGTCCAAGGCCGTGCCTGGTGTGACAGGATGCTATAAACAGTTGCTTGATTTGAGTAGCAATGAGAAAGATATGAGTAAGTAGATTTTAGTTGTATTAAGGTTGATGTTCCGACCGTCCCTCCATACATTTTTGATTACCTCTAAACACTTAACACAGACACTATTTCTTTAAAACTAATCATTTTATCACTTCTCTATAATGAAATGTGTGCGCGTTCGACCTTTTTAATCAATAATTTACAATATTTACTTAGAAAAACAACAGTAAAATACCGGAAAAATTTGACACTTCTACAGTAGTGTGCGTGACTTTTGCCAAGCGAAACACGACATAAAGCACGACATCTAGCGCATAGACTATATACTTATTACAGATCTAGCGCGTCAATGTCTAAACGAAAGGCGATGTTTAGACATTGACGCGCTAGATGTCGTGCATTCGCGTTCGTTATCTTATGCATAATGAGCATAATTCTAATAAATCAAAGTTCTGTGTAAAAATTGAGTAATTTCATTTCCAATCGTTCAAAGAAAATAACAATAAAATAAAATAAAACTAATGACCTTAGAAACTATGTTTTTTTTTATTTATTACTCATTATTGTTCGTCCGTCGTAGGTCTGTAAACTGTATTGTACACTGAAGGTAAATGGTACTGTAGGTACTTTAGTTCGGCGTCGTCGCTCGTCGGCTTGATATAAAATTACATTCTTGATTTCATTGACACGCGCTATGATTTGCGCGCGGAATTTCTTGTGTTGTGAATTTATTTTTGTATGCTATGCATTTTAATTGATTCAAATTGCAATGTTTCTCTAGTATGCATTTGAGACTATATTGTAAATTGTAATAATTGATCGTGGGTATAGTAATTAATTATTCTAATAACGCAATTAGTAATATATGTATTTTCGGTGGGATTCAAAACAAAAAATTGGCCCGTGATTTTTATGAAATTTCACCACATTGCAAATCACATCAATCATAGTTCATACACATGTATGACGAAAGTGATTAGTATTGTGGCTAACATTGACTCATCAGTTCATCACTGAAACCAGTGATAAATCAGTACCTATATCATATTGTGTTTGAATATTTTTAAACAATGATATAAGTATACAATTATTATAAATCGGTAAAAAGTAATCACAAACTTGCAAACATTGGTAAAATGTCCAGTAGTTTATGAGCCTATTCATTACAATCAAACAAACAAACAAAGTTTTCCTCTTTATAATATTAGTGTAGACAAACACTATGAATACGATCACGAATGCAAATTCGGGGATTTTCTAATTATTGCTAAATAATAATTGAATTCGTTTTGAAATACTCTATAATTTTTAGTGTATAAATAGACATTTATAATGTGGTGCTCATTTTTTTTGTACTGCTAACGCTATTGTAGGTACCTATTTTCGTTGTTTTATTTCAAGTGAACACGGCCATACAATTTTGTCACGAGCCGCCTATGATTGTAGGTACTTTTGTTAGGCTCCTTCGTCGTCCGCGTCGGCTCGAAAGTTCTTGATTTCATTGTCACGCGCTATGATTTGCGCGCGGATTTTCTTGTGTTGTGAATTTATTTTTGTATTATTATTATTTTTTATTTATTTTTTTATTTTATTGATTCAAATAAAATATTTCACTAGTATGCATTTGAGACTATATTGTATTATGTATAATTTATCGTAGGTATAGTTATTCTTATAACGCAGTTATATTTTCGGTGGGACAATTTGACCCGTGATTTTTCTGAAATATCACCACGTTGCAAATCACATCAATCATACACACGTATGACGAAAGTATAGTGGCTATAATTGACTCATCAGTTCATCACTGAAACCAGTGATAAATCAGTACATATATCATATTTTATTGTGTTTGAATATTTTTTAAACAACGATATAGGTATACAATATTATTATAAATCGGTAAACTACCAAAGTACTTCCGAATTTTCAGACAGACAAACAAGTAGTTTGAACACGCAGTTTTCTTATACTAGTAGCAAAAATCAAAACCATAATATTATGTTTCCCTACTATATTTTACTAAAAGTCGAGTGCGTCGAAATCGTAAATAATAATATGTTTTTCACCTTCCTGGTTATTTTCCCATAGTAAATAGTGTTTTAGGTTTGTTGTTGTAGGTAGGAATTAGGGATGTAACGATACCGATACCGATACCGATATATCGGCCGATATATCGGCAAAGCCGATATATCGGTATCGCCGATAATAAATCAACCGATACCGATATTTTTTTATTAAATTCTTTCTTTTCTTTTATGCTTTTGCATTGTATTCATTCATATTGTTTTATTTCTGTTTCTGTAATAGTGTTAAGGAAGAGCGGAACCTCCTGACACAAGCATTTTATTTGCTTACTAGGAGTGTTCCCATCACTTTGTTTATGTAAAGGAAAGAAATAAATAATTTTGAATTTTTTTAATTTTTAACGTGATAACGTTTTTAAAATCGTTTTAGTCGGGTGACATGTTCATAAACTTGTGTCACACCAAAACCTCACGAGCGCGAACGCAGGTATAACGAGAGAGAGACGGACCGATCTCCCGTTTCATCTCGAGCGCTGCCACTGCATTATGTTATCACGTACGTAAACATCTCGATCGTAAACCTACTTTACAAACAACCAATTTTTTTGATATCAAAAAATTCAAAAACCCGCGCCCAATGAACGATGCGGGAGGCCGGAGGCCGCCCGCGCGTGCGCACTTTGTTTTCTGAAAAAACTCTACCAATAGTAAGCTTTTATTAGGTACTGATTGTATGTGTATTACTTAAAGTTTAGCTGACTTTGTAAAATAATAATACTAAAATAAATGGTTTTGTTGTTTTTTGATTTGGCATTTTGATTTAAAAGAATATGATTAACAGTTGTCTCTGTTAAATGTTGGTAACTTTTTATGCATAATTCACTATTTATTTTTCTACCAAGCCATCGATATCGGTATCGGTATCGGTATCGCCGATACATTACCACAAATATCGGTATCGGTATCGTATCGGCAAAATCATGTATCGTTACATCCCTAGTAGGAATAATAATAATTATTCTTACATGTTGGTTATGAAATGTATATTGAAATAATTTACTTTTACAAATCATTAGTGATATAAGTTTTGAGTGAAAATGCTTGGATCAGCATAATATTATATGGTACTTCAAATACATGTTTTGATAAAAAAAACAATAGTGTAATAAAATAAAACTGCGTTTTATTGTAATCAATGTTGACAATTTTAAATTCCAAAATTATTGATCAATAAAATAGTTTACACCAACAAATATAACTTTTATTTTTATAACAATCGTTCATAATATAAACCGTAGCAGGTGGCGTTTTGAAGTTCTGTCTACTCATACAGAAAAATGGAAAACTTGTTTTTTTTGTAAACAATTTATTACTCATGTTGTTTGGCAACTCGAAGCGTGGTCGTCCGTCGTAGGTACTTTTGTTCGGCGTCGCGTCGTCGTCCGCGTCGGCTTGATATAAAACATTCTTGATTTCATTGACACGCGCTATGATTTGCGCGCGGAATTTCTTGTGTTGTGAATTTATTTTTGTATGCTATGCATTTTAATTGAATCAAATTGCAATATTTCTCTAGTATGCATTTGAGACTATATTGTAATAATTGATCGTGGGTAGGTATAGTAATTAATTATTCTAATAACGCAATTATATTTTCGGTGGGATTCAAAACAAAAAATTGGCCCGTGATTTTTATGAAATTTCACCACATTGCAAATTATATATTATACAATTACAATTACAATTATTATAAATCGGTAAACTATCAAAGTAATTACAAACTTGCAAAATATGCTTTTCCGAATTTTCAGACAGACACACAATTTTATTAGTTTGTTTTAGCAAAGTAGGTACCTATACCTATACGCTTACGTCGCGCGTCGCGTCGTCGAAAACGGTGCGCCCAGAAACAAACATACCTAATTCAGTTACAATCCTTTTTTTGTTCCGTAATTTATTGTATTTATTCTAATACGATTTTTTTTATTCGTCGGCCAGTTCTACTAGGTATAAAAAGATAAAATTGAAATATAATTATTGTAGCGACAGCCATATTATGTTACTATGTTTTCGTAAATATGTTTTTCACCTTCCTGGTTATTTTCACATAATCTTATCTTATATATAAAAATGAATCGCAAAATGTGTTGGTAAGCGCATAACTCGAGAACGGCTGAACCGATTTCGATCATTCTTTTTTTATTATATTCCTTGAAGTACGAGGATGGTTTTTATGTAGAGAAAACGTAAATATTATGTACCACGGGCGAAGCCGGGGCGGACCGCTAGTCTTCTTATATATAAAAATGAATCGCAAAATGTGTTGGTAAGCGCATAACTCGAGAACGGCTGAACCGATTTCGATCATTCTTTTTTTATTATATTCCTTGAAGTACGAGGATGGTTTTTATGTAGAGAAAACGTAAATATTATGTACCACGGGCGAAGCCGGGGCGGACCGCTAGTCTTCTTATATATAAAAATGAATCGCAAAATGTGTTGGTAAGCGCATAACTCGAGAACGGCTGAACCGATTTCGATAATTCTTTTTTTATTATATTCCTTGAAGTACGAGGATGGTTCTTATGTAGAGAAAACGTAAACATGTACCACGGGCGAAGCCGGGGCGGACCGCTAGTCTTCTTATATATAAAAATGAATCGCAAAATGTGTTGGTAAGCGCATAACTCGAGAACGGCTGAACCGATTTCGATAATTCTTTTTTTATTATATCCCTTGAAGTACGAGGATGGTTCTTATAGCTAGAGAGCTAGTTAGTTTAGTTTTAGTGCAGTGGCAGTGTAAATGTTGTTGTTGAGGTTATGTAAATTTAACACTTTAGTTAACTACCAAGATATAAAGAAATGAGGATAGGACACAATAACTATTGGTTGAGGTATTTATAAACTCATAATATACTTTTAAAAAAATCACGTTTTAATAAATTTCTAGAATTAAATTAGAACAGCTGATTCAAAATAGCCTAAAAAATCTTAATAATAATAATTACGCTTCACAGCAAGAAGAAATGTACCATATGTACCCGCACAAAGTCGATATTGTGTTGCCTACCGTTCGACTCAATGGCTAGGGTTGTAACTACCTTTAATAATTATTACCAAACTAATAAACCGAGTGATGCGAAATAACCATAATTCTTTTAGAGTTTGATAAAATGATCAGGCAGGTATTTTCTTTAATCCTCTGAATTCTCGGTTACTAAATTGTATCGTTGAAATTATTCTTAATCGCGTAAATTTAATAAATAATCATATGGAAAACACTTTTCATTTGTTTTTTTACTTTCACGCCCAACTACTATACAATAATTACGTTGTTTCGGTATTTTGACGAGAAAACGCAGGAAACATCCGTTGTATCATTTTAGATAGATTGTATATTTTGTATCTGTAGAATTGAAATCAAAGCTATGTATATGTTGTCTCCATTCTTTTCTTATCGGATTGTTGATCCCAATGCGAATGCGTCACTTAAATTTTATAAAAGACAATTAAGAACATCAAAAATAAAGTGATACGTAAATATTTCACAGTGCAATATATTATATAATTAATAATAATTATATATTTATGAAAAAATAATTACATCAGATTTAATAATAGCAATTGTTTTGAATGTACATAATATGAATAAATGATTACATCATAATAGTAATAATTACAATTGTTTTATTTCCCATTTGTTGCAACCCTAGCATATCTTCATGTAGCAGCAGAAGTACCTACACTGGCGGCGCGGCGGCATCGTGCGACATCAAAGGCATTGCCTTACTAGGTTGACTCATTTCTTTTATTATATAATTTACGTTTTACTTTTACAGAATCCGATTCAATGGATTATGAAGACGAGTCACACAACGCCATACGATAGTGATGATGAATGAACATTTCAATAAATGCATGCGTGTTTTTTTATGTTGTTTTGTAATTGTTAATTGTTTCTTAAATAAAGAAATAAACTAAATATTTAAATGATGATTTGTTATTTGCAACACAACTTTATATTTGAGATTCTTTACAAATGTATATTTAGTTTTGTATCATCAAATTTATAAATTTTATTCCATAGTTTTCAAAATTAAATGTAAATGACCATAAAAACATTAATAAAGTAAATCATTGATGTAAGGTCAGGGAACGTAATACATATATACATCTGACCATGTAGAAGCTAAGTCTTGTTGACTGCTGAAGTCTGTAAAGTTTTGTTGTCTGCTGAAGTCTGTACGCAATGAAAATGTCTGCCGTTTCGAAAATAAGTTTTTAAGACCCTAATAAATAAAATATATGTATATATAATGGCAGATCTGGTCAAATACTTTCAAAATTGTATTTTTTTCAGCACTTTCATAAGTGTCTGCCAGAATGTTATCCGCGTGATAATGATCTGCCATTGTTATTTTCCGATAGTAATAATAATCTATTTTCAAATATCAAAATGGCAGACGTGGTCAAATGGTTTCAAAGTTCGCCAAAAATTTCCACCTGTCTTACCTAAGCGCGCGCCCCGTCCACCACTCTGGGCTTAGTGACTCCTCATCTCATGTATAGTAGGTATAGGGGAATCAACACACAAAAATCCAGGTCTGGTCAAATACATACAGGTAGCTTTGCGCTAGCTCTCTAGCTATTACTTCTTATGGAGAGAAAACGTAAACATGTACCACGGGCGAAGCCGGGGCGGACCGCTAGTAAATAATAAAATAATAAATAGTGTATTAGATTTGTTATTGTATCTTGTATACCTACGAATAATTATTCTTACGTCTTGTTGGGAAATGTTCAAATACCTACCTATTGAAATAATTTACTGTTACAAATCATTAGTGTTATTAGTTTTGAGTGAATAGGCATGGATCAGAAATTCAGAATATAATATGCTACTAACTACTCAAATACATACATGTTTACACAACAAACACCACTGACCTCTATAACTATAAGTTATAGAGGTCAGTGACCGTCAGTGACAAACACTATGGATACCTACGCTCGCGAATGCAAATTCGGTGATTTACTAATTATTGATACCTAGTCATTGAATTCGTTTTGAAATAGCCTGTACTTTGTAATTTTTAGTGTTATAGACATTTATAAAATGTGGTGCTCATTTTTTTGTAATAAATCATCCCGAACGCTATTGTATTTTCGTTGTTTTATTTCAAGTGAACACCTAGGTATACAATTTTGTCACGAGCCGCCTCTGGCCTCTGGGTGAAATAAACAAGTCAAATGATTTTTGTTCTAATTGTATTTTGGTAGTAGTTTGTTTAGAATTTACATTACCATTGTTTAATTTTTATTTTGTATTTGCAGTAAAATAAAAAGATGAAAAACTTCATTAGGTATATTGTACGACACCTCACTCTGAATCGCGCTAGCGAAATTTTTTCGTTACAGAGCACATATACAACTTTCGGACAATCTTCATTGAGGCCGGCCGGCAAATCGAGTATGTCGAGAAACTTCACTTATTCGATGGAGGTATTCTACCTTCCTTCCTCCACAGTTGTGGGACCCCGACGTGCATTGAACACGCAGCTTTCTGATACTAGTAGCTAAAATCAAAACCACAGATATGTCTGTGATCAAAACCATAATAATATTTTTACCTATTATTTTACTAAAAGTCGAGTGCATCGAAATCGTAAATATGTTTTTCACCTTCCTGGTTTTTTTTCCATAGTAAATAGTGTTTTTGATTTGTTGTTGTATGAATAATTATTCTTACTTGTTGGTTATGAAATGTATTTTGAAATAATTTACTTTTACAAATCATTACTGATATTAGTTTTGAGTGAAAATGCTTGGATCAGCATAATATCATATTTGCTACTTCAAATACATGTTTTGATTAAAAAAAACAATAGTGTAATGTAGGTAATAAAATAAAACTGCGTTTTATTGTAGGTAATCAATTTTGACATTATTTATTTCCCAAAATTACAATAAAATAGTTTACGCCAACAAATATAACTTTTATTTTTATAACAATCCTACTTCCTACTAATGCGAAAGTTCATACATGTTTCAAAAGAAAAACTTTTACTTTTACTATTATTTCAATTTATCCGGTTTAATTAGGACTTAATATTGATACATATGATCATTATAAATACAAATAGGAATTAACAATATAACGAATACGTGGCACAACTAAAATTTTACCGATACCACCCGTGGTCATTCTCCTTTGTGGGTCATTTGTAACAGGATGGCGGTTCTACAGCGAAAAAAGAAAAATGATGGTCAGAACGCTGATACCGGATACCTTAAGATACTGTAATATAAAATATTACTAGATTAGATAAAATATTATAGGTAGTATCTTCACCGTGTGTGACGCGCTTTACATTCACGCCATCTAGAGTTAAATCTTTATCATTTTTGTATACGTCTGTGTGTGTAAACGACCCTGTATGCAATGACAGATGTTAAAACGCATAATTTTACCGAATTGGGTGGATTTTAAGGCAATGATATAACATATTTCAATAAAATATAATATTCAGTAACCGCCATGACTATTCCTAGGTTTGATGACTATTCCAATTACGCAAAAACTCAAATAAACTAGAAATGTAGAATTCAGCGCCATCTAGCGGGATATTGGCTGGGAACAGATCGTTGCAATCACCTTAATATGTAGATTTTGAATTATATAGATAATATGTATGTATGGAGATGTAAATGCCTGTCCTGGTTCTTTGGTAATCTGGCTAAAGTATTTTAACAATATTACTTGATACGTAGCTATTGTTTCTTTAGTCCGAGTTTTTTTATGCTACAGGATAGCTAAGTAGAGTTTTTTTTAATGTGAAACACTGGTAAATTATACTAAAAAATGATGGACAAAATGATCAATCGCCGTGATATATAGCTAATACAGAATAAGAAAATTATAAGCCAGTACAATTGAAACAATAGCTAATACCAACATTATTTAACAAGTGATATAAAAACTATGAATTAATGAATAAATACTACCTATGCCTTAATCCTTCATTGTTTTGGATATTATGTTTTATTTTCAGATCAATCAAAGACTTTAGATTCGCCAACACTTTTGCATCTACTAGAGACGGATTATGGAGTATTCTTGTTACAAGTCCTTTGGGGAAGAATATCAGCTATCATTTATAAGAGAGATTTGGTAAGTAATTAATAAAACTACTGTGTATTTAATCTTTAGTATTGCTTTTTACAAAAGTCATGATATTTTTATTCGGAAAAGTACAAGTTTTTATTGAATAGACCGTATTAAGTTTCTATGTGGAAAAAAAACTATTTTCGTAATTCCAACATAGATGCTACTTTCAACATATTATTATCAGTTCGTTAAAATATACTTAATAAAATAATAATCTCATGTATTTCGGTCAAAAAAGCTTTATCAGCAAGCAGTAAAATAGGAAGTAGTTGTTCATGATTTTTTTTTTATAATTCTTTTTACAGGGCGTGCAAATAGAGCAACTTCGACCTGCATATGAATTCCTCTCGATGTACAGAAAAAATCTGGTCGAACCGAAGCTTTGTAATTTAGACTTATTGACTCCACCAAGTCCTAAACAAGCAACTAACTACACTATGCTTACGAAAATATTACACTAATATATGTATAGTGTATGTCTATAAATTTTGTATTGTGTTTGTAATTCTTTGATATTCATTAAATAAATAAACAACAAGATTTTTCATTGTTTTATTTAATACCTATGAACTTTCATACTTTTTATGTAAATTGCAATATTTTCTAAAATCTTAGTGTGATGAAGGCTTTGTTTTTTATGTATAAAAAATTTTATTCCTTTAATTACCTTTCTCTGGCTTATCAGTGTTATAAAGTATCATTAAAATACTGGTTTTGAATTAGTTACAACTTACAATTTTAGATAAAGTAACATGAGAGTTAAATGTGAAGTTAGTGAAGAATTAAAGTGAAAACAAAATTTTATTAATTCACTTTATATTACACGAATAATTCTACAAATAATAGTTCACATGAGGATAACAGTAATTTCTTACGAGCGGCTAATCGCTTGATTTAAAGCTATTTTAAAGTGTTATTTACGGTTCTGGTCGAAGAGGTTACAAATTGGTGTCTCGCACGAAACCATATCACGATATAATAAGGCGAATGAATTTAATTTAAAATTAAATTGAACTATAGAAAATTCAGTTTAAAATTAATAGAGTTAGGAAAATGCACAATGTATTTTTTATTTATAGCGTATGTGTAAAATTTCAAAAGTATGTTTTTGTAGACAACTAATTATGCCAAAAATTGGTCAAGAACTAACGACTGAATAAAGAACTGATTCGGAGTAATTTTTTTTGTGTAACATATTCTATATTACTGTTAAGTTTCATCCAAATCCGTCGAGCAGTTTTGCGTGAAAGAGTTCTAAACATCAGACAAACACATCCTCACAAACTTTCTCATTTATAATATTAGTAAGATAGGATTTCCACATACTGGCGTATGGGGCAAATGCAATTATTACCAGAAACGTTCGACTACACATATACTATATCTGATTGATAAAAATGTAGTCAGAATTTTTTTGTCTGTATATAGTTTTTATGGCAATATACACGAGGGGAATATATTCTAGTGAATGCATAGTAAACTGATATATGTATAGACAAAGATATTGACGAATTGACAGACAGACATCAGGTGTGTGTCCCGCTGTGTGATTGATTCTGTATCGGGCAGCTCTATATGTATCTAGTCGTATAAAATAAGATATACAGGGTGCTCTCATATTATGTACATAATTGGCTACCTTAAGTTATAATTCGTCCTTTGCCTGAAGGTTGCCTGGCAGAGATGGCTTTGAGCCATAAGGCCGCCGTTTGTACATTTTAAATGGTTTTGTTTTATGTACAGTTTTCATTGTAATATGTTGTACATTATAGAGTAAATAAATAAATAAAATATGTCTGTTCAGTATAATAATACTCAATTTAAACTGAATGAACTCCATTTAAAAGTAAGGTTAAATATTTTAACGAATCGTACTTCAATGTTCATAAAATAGAGTATAGAGTTGAGTGAAATGTGTCTTCCAATAGTAAAATATACAAGAATTTCTAACCTTGTATGTTATATCGCAGTACTGAACTTGCGTGCAATGATAAATGATATTTACTGAACAACTAGAAAAATTGTCTTCAACATTTTTTTTAATTACATAATTTTAATGTGTTTTAAACTTACAAGCTAAATTCATTTAAAACATTAAAAGTAAGACCTAGCAGTCAAAATAGAAGGGCACATTTTTAACACCCTGTATACGGTGGCAGGCATAACAAAACGCCGAGTCCGCCAAATCCTAGAGGGTGTTCCAGTTCGCTCGTTTTATATCTATTGTTTATACGTTTTGATTGAATACCCCTTTTATTGATACCTTGATCATATTTTATATTTATCACTTATTTCAATGGATTAAGGTTCAAAATTGTGTACTACTGATCAATTTTATAAAATAGTGCTAGAAATGTGGAGGATGCGCGTCATTTCACTTTTTCCGATACAAAGGTGAAGTCAAATACATAAAGAATTTCGAAAATGTAAACTAAACAAAAACCAAAGACACATAGGAAACTACACACACTACTACTACACTAGTAGTAAAGGTAACGGAGATGATAACAGCTTATTATTAATTATTAAATCTCTGATTAGAAATGAACATATTACGTACTTGATGCTATTTAACAGTTCTTTCTTCAAATCCTTGAACAATAAACTGAGAAACAGTATCACCAAACCAAAACCTTAATTAAAACGAATATAACCTGCCCTATTGAAATGGTTTAATTACACTGACCGAAATCCTCTCAAAAGTTTTAATAGCTATTTAACTCCAGATCTCATCTCGGCTTTGACGAAATTACCTAAGTCTTTTAGCAATAAAACGTCTCATAAAGACCATTTTATAATAGGATCGTAAAGAGACGAAGGGCGTGTCTCTTGGGTACTTTTTCTAATTTTATTGTACGATTTTGAGTGTCTTTATTCAGTTTATGGACACCTGCCTTTCTAATTCAACGTTTTTATGGACGCAAACAGATGGGTCGCGTGGTGAGTAGAACGCAGTGGTAAGTTTCTTTAAGATGAAAGAACAGTAGAATATTTCAGTACAGGACAGGTAAAATTTGAGAAATTTACAAGTTATTATTTCTATCTGGACGCTTCAATACGTACTGAATTTAGCAGCCACATCGTTAGTTCCTATGTAGGTACTAATTTCATAAAAAAAGATAGCAAATAATTGTAAGCAAACACGTTTAAAGAGGATCTTCCTGTGTTTATTTCCTTGTTTATTGCTGTTTTCCTACTGTTTCTAAAGCTACGTACAATCCTTCAATTTTATAGTAATAACGTTCGTAACGATCTATAGTCTCTAACGTTCCAACTATCATATCATTTTCTGACTAGAACACCAATAAACGTAGGTAAGTACGTTACGTAGCTACTACAATACCCATTCATACTCATATCGCATAGCCATTAAAGCTCGCCATTCACTCGTGACACACAATTAATCCGGTCAAGTAAGCACTTTCAGTATGTCTCCTTGCTTCCGCACGATTTTTAATCAACCCGCCTGCGACAGAGCGATTGACGCCAAGTCATGCGACTAATTAGTCGCCGCAAGCGTGGGGAGCTTTAGATTGCACTGATAATTGTTTTTTAAAGCTTGTGTGTGATACATGTCATTATAAGGGTATGGGATGTAATTAAGTTGGATAAATATTGGGTACTTTTTGGGTATTAGTTATTTTTCTTAGTGTTACTGACAGGATACATATGGTGGAAGGGAAAGGTAATTAGTGGCGTAAGACCTTGCGAGCAAAGGAGCTTATTAATTTACTTAGAATTTGGTTTATATGTAGATAAAACCACATTCAAGACATGAAAATTAGTTAGATAGATAGAACAAATACATGAATATTAGATAGATAGGTTTTAATTCGTCACGTCATCGTTACTTATATTGGCGAAATCTGCTTCATTTTTACGCGAAACTAAAATCGAATAAGTAATTCTTATTTTACGCAAACAATGTCGCATATTCGACTTATTTTATATAATTAACTTACAAACGAGTTCAAGCTCGGTCAACCAACTAGTAAATTATTAGCACAGTCAGCATAGTTACTGTCTCGGGCAATTCAGAGCAATGGAACAATGAAGTAGGATCGTTAAATTTAATGCACACTAACCTGCAGCTATAAAAGCGAGTTAATCTCAATACACCGATAGCCCTTATTATCCGTAGTGATGTGTAGGTATATCGATAAGTAAAGGTAGCGATATCGATGTACATCATCATCAACATGTAATTCGATAGCGCTGTTTCTGTGTTCGATTATAATATTTTCCGAATTAGAAAAAAAATTCAGGTGAATATTAAATAGATTAATTATTTATCTGCAATATAGTAAGAAGCAGTTAATATGTATATAACAACATCCTTGATAAATACGTCCTGTTGAGAAACCACTACAATATTTACAAATGGATTTATTAACATCCCTAATTAGGTATGTAGTGAGAAGAATGCTTATCTTAGCAATATCTCAGTAAATAAAACATATAAACCATACAAATGTACACTAGCTCGAGATCAACAAACTTTATCGATAAACGTGCACGTCCCTAATCGGAAATAAAAATCGTAAATGAAGCAATTCGTGCTGCGAGTCGGTCTCTAAATACGATTAACTACTTTTTGGGGACTCCCACGTTTACTATCCTTTTATTTCAGGTAGAATGTTATTTATTCATTCACTTTACTTGTTTTTAAGATAGCGTAATTGCTTTTCGACCATTTACTCTATATTATCATATCTTGCAATTTTAGACGATATTTTAATACACTAAAACATTGTTGTGTTACATCTCATTGTATTATTTTAGCTCACATTTGAACATTGTTTAAGCATCCTGAAGAAACCAGCCCTTTCCAGAACCAAAAAGTTCGAATATGTACATATTGTGACATCTAGGTACCAACCCGCACTTGGCTTTTATAGAAGGCATTTGTCTCCAGGAGGAATAAATATAATGATGATGATTATAATGAACAACATAAGATACATACAAAATTTTATTTTATTTCAATCAAAAACTACACCAATGATTCTTTATGAAATGCATTGAAATATAACAAGCAAAGAACAAGCATTTAAAAGATTTATCTTCGTCTAGGAACAAAAAACTTACGCAACACTTAAAACAACGTGGATTTTTGAATCAAACTGTGAGATATTATTACGGAGTTGAATTGAGACTATGATTAATACTAGCTTTTTGAATTGCAATCAGCTCAGATTGTCTATATTCAAGTTGAATTTCTATCATAGATCCGTAGAAAACCTTTTAGTATTGTTTTTTATGAGAGACAAAAAATAAAAAGCAATGTATACATTATATCAAAAAATTTCTTATTTAAAATTTTACAGGTTACTGAAAATATTAAATTAGTTAAATAATACAAATAAGTCAACCAAACAAGGTACTAACAGTTTCTACAGTTAAGTATTAGGTACCTACTTACAGTGAACTCTTTTCTATTGTAGCGTATTCATAACAGCAAACTGCAAGGATTTACTTTTTTACAAATTCATTTGCCGCCATAATAGCGAACAGTTTACAATTCTCCGATACTTTTGAAACAGTATACACAAACATTATACTTACCAGAATTAAATAAAAACGAAAGGATGAATACATTTTTAACTCAAAACATTAACACACTGAACTACTATTTTATGCAGTTCTATAAATTGAAAGAATTCAATACCAA
>CAJQZN010040562.1:78493-94083 GCA_907164685.1 Colias eurytheme
AACCCTCATTTGGCAGCAGGTTGTACCAATTTCCGACCAACACCTTTCTATTTGCTTTGGGACCGCAAGGGATAACTTAGTTTTCTTTTGGATTTATTGACAAATAAGTGTAGGAAATGGAAAATACATTTAAATAATAGAGATTGTAGGAGTGTTAAGTCGTGAATATTTTTTGTAGGTTGTACGGAGTGATTTTTTTTCTTTGTGAATATATTAAGCATTTAAGCATATTATGAAGGGAATCTTAAGCTATGGGTATAACATTCATACGTGTGTTTATTTATTTAGATAAATTATTTAGATCTTAATTATTAGGTATGCTGTAAGTTGTTGTTTTAATTATATTTTTCAACAGACTTTTTACTTTGTCACTTCTAATTTCATTATTATACATATAAATTCAGATGAAAGCACAAAATGCGCAATAATAATGCCAGCCATGTTTATTCTGATACGACTGTCATTTTCCATAAAAATGATCAAAGCTTAAGTCCGTATACAAAGCCATTTGGTAAATAACTGAGATACTAAGAATGATCATTTGACAAAAGAAATTCCCTGAGGAAGGAAGGCTTTCATTTCGTATGTAATTGTTTATGCGGCGGTGTATCAAACAAATATAGGGTGAATATGAATTATGTATTTTGTAAGAGTAAGTAAGGTTTTGTTCTAACCTTGGGAAATATATTGAACTTGGAGCGTTTTACGATTGATGCTCTATACTCTGATCTACACTTTGCTCTATATCCGTAGATAGAGCAAAGTGTACTTCTATAATATATGGAGATAAAGCAAGGTGTAGAGCAGAGTATAGAGCAAGTTGTAATAAAATAAATTAAATATCCGAATTTTCACTCAATTCTGAATTTTTTTTATTAAGCTATTGCATAGCTTCTATCGCGGGCCTTGAGCGCGGGGACCGAATCCAGACATTTAGTAACGAAAAAACTCACACTCCCCACTCCGACGGGCGCGGAGGTGTGGCTTGAAGGCATAGCATGCAATAGCTTTACCGCGGCAGTCCCCGAGTGCCACACGTCTCTTTTTATATTTATAGATCTATGTTACAAGGCCTTGGGTGATAAAAATATACAATAAAATAGTAAATCACCTCACTATCAACATTTCAAATATGTTATTTCCTTCATGCATAAGTCCCCGTTTTCCCCGTCCCAGCATAATCATAGTCACGATGACGTCACTCCATTGATCTTGCCGCCAAAGTGAAGCCGCTCGAGAAAAGGCATCCGCCGGAGACAGTTTCCGCTCGCACGCACCTTTAATGAACTAAAAACACAGAATTTTGGCATTTCAGACAAACTGAATGACGGGAAAAACAGACAATATAGGACTCTGTGTATACGAACAGTGCAACTAACACTGGTTATCAAAACTCGGAACACAATTGACTAAAACGTTAAAACGTAAACTTAAAAAAACATGGGTAATTTTCAATTTAACCTACCTATTTTTAACCCTTGCCATAGCGTAGAATTCAAGTTTAATCTCCATGAAATAATTACGGGAGTTTGCTATGTTTTAAATTAATTGTGTGTAGTTTAACTGACGACTCCTATTATAATTTTGCTCTATATAGTTACCACATAACAATTCTAAAGCAGAACTCAACAAAATAGGCTTAGAAAACGAAATCCCTAAACACTTTCACTATAAAAATATACTCAAATAGTTATTACCGGAAAACTTCAGTTTATTAATTCCATCGTCTGAACAGCCTTAACCTGAAAGTTTAGTAATAATCATTTGTTTTTTATTACAGAAATAAGGGTGAAAATGATGCGGTGAACGGGCCCTGTTTTGTTTAGACATTTCTTTGACGAAACTTCCATTGTTTTACGCCTTTTAGTTGTGCTCATTGTTTTGGTTTATCTGAAAATATATTATTAATTATTTAGAGAATCACTTTAATGTAAATATTTGTTAATATTTTGCTATAAGTGGTAAACAATTTGAATACTTTTTTCTTTTAGATTGATAGTACTGTAAGTTGTAACAAATTATTAAAATGATTTTAAACAGTTTAATTTATTCGCAGATAACATTTAAACAAGCTATAGTAGTTACACTCAATTGAACTTCACTTATCACGATTTACTTAATAAAATCAGGCTTTTTTCTATATATACTATAATATGTATTTTTATTTTTATAAAAATTGGTTCAGTGTTTCAAGAGTGAAATAAAGAGAAAGTCGCATTTATAATATTAGAAGTTATTAAGATTATTGTACATAATCCTATAATAAACTTCACAAATATGATGAGTAGGCTTTGTAATTATTTCATAAAGAATTAAGTCGACTTTACAAGTGAATGAATAATCCGACAAGGCTTTGAAACTTATTACGGTAACAGCGCTAAGTAATTAATATTAAGATCAAAGACAGTTGTAATACTTTAATGTTCAATATTGTTTTGTTTATGTTATAAAATACATAAATAATAAATTTACAACCGAATCCATTAATTCTTATTACACATACGAAAGTAACTTTATCTGTATGTCTCTTCTTCACGCCTAAACCACTGAACCAATTTGGATTAAATTTGGTACAAAGATAATTTGAAATCTGAGAAAGGAAATAGGTTTTAAGTTTTAACCCGACAATCTTGTAGGACCGATAACTATACTTCCGAAAACTAGTTAATAATAAAGTCAAATATAGAGACAGTTAATATTTAAAAATATTTTATGGAAATTGTGAACAGCTGTTGAAAGGTTTCTTTGTAAATTCCATTTTCTGCATTGTTATTATCCATTGGAGCTTAGTTTACAAAATTTAACAATTTAACGAGGCTATAAGGCAGCTGGGGACATTATTTTGATTACAACCAATCATGACGTAATTAGGGTGAAGATGGCATTTTCTTCAACACCTGAGACACGTTATCAAAGCTTTGTATCTAGTTAACGGTTATTATTGTCATACAAATGTTTTATATTGATGTAATAATGAACACTACGTATTTTTTCAAAAACAAAATTGTTCCAAAATATTGACGTCATAGATGAGGAAGGCATAGAGAATTTTTATAAACAAAAACTATTAAATAAAACGAACTGCAACTTCACGAGAATGTAGAGCTAGGTAGCTTTTCTAACGACACGTCTATTTTTAACCCTATGGGCTATGACATAAAAAATAATATGAAAAATCTATACAACCGGATACAAAATCTATGCTCGTAGGGCAAATTGTTACCATTAATGACGTTTACCCTCGCTCCATATAAAAGTGGTAATTAAAAAAATATCACAAAGCCACCATATAGATGTCCAATTAAAAACGAGCAATATTCCTTAATTAATTAACATTATTCAGAGCCGGTCGATCGTACCCTTTGTGGGGTAAAATAACACCATGGGGTAAAAATAGGTCATGTGGATATGTTGTTAATCTCCTTAATTAACATGGTAAAGCATCGATTTACGTAACGTAATGATGTGTTAATCCTTGGTTGATTTGAAAAAATATGGGTGTTTTTTTACCCGTGCGTAGCGTGTGAGGTAAGTGGAGTTTATTCGCAGTGTTTTTTTTTCTAATAAATCTTTAATATACATTTTTCAATCATACCACTTGACTAGATCAAGAAAGTAATATATGAGTATGTTAGATGGAGGGAAAATAAATCACTACTTCAAAAAAACGCCAAATGGAATGCAAGTGTAAAATCATGACAAAACTCAAACTTAAAAACTTCTTTATTCACGTAAACGATAATAAGAAGTATTTATGAATAGTCATTTTTAACACGCTTTTAGCATAACCTGTATGTTTTTAAATTTGTACCTATATATTTTGTATGTAAACGACGAGATTTTTAGTCTTGATTGACCTATTTTAAACAGACAGGTTTAATTCAAACTTTTTACTTGATCTATGACAATAATTTCATGAGTTAAAGCGTGTTTTTTTATTTGATTTTAAGCCATATATTATTATGTCTAGCCGGTTCTCAAATTCTGATAAATCCAAATTGAACTCAACACAAACACAGAAACCAACGAATTGTCTTACATATCCACGAAAACCATGCAAGCGTAACATAACAAATCTGCGTACAATCGTCTTGTGCTCGACTGGGTATATGACAAATTGCCTGTCTCAACCCACAACCCTTGCTATAATCTTACCAGGTAATATATGATTTATGGAAACCAAATAGAATTTTTATTTTTGATAACCATAATGCAGATGAAATGGAATTTTGGATTTTGCTGATGGAACGCGATTTAAAGATCGTTGTTTTGTCCTTTCGGTATGTTATGATAGAAACTCTCGACAATCATCTTAAATTTCACACGCATACATTATTTAATTTTCATAAAATAGACGAAAATGAATACCTGCTTACCATAAAATCACAAAATAATATTAAGTTAAATTATTATGTACTAATTTAAATTTTATTCAATAAAAGAAAACGTTTACCAAATCATAATATTATTTGAAAATTCTCAAGTTATCGTTCTAATTGCTCACTGTTCGTATTTTTTACTAAAAGTAAATATTATTTTAATAAACACGTCATATTCTCTCTCCATTTTTCCTTAATATATCCTTAAATACATCAAAAGCGTCCCCAAACACATTACCACAAAAAATTGAATAATAATATTCGATTACTGAATCAATTTGATTAAATCTTTACTTCTCTTTACCAATAGTTTCCCAAATTATGGATTAGCGAGCGTGGGGTGAATATTTTCTTCGTAATTCTATTATCATGATATCTACTTGTTTTGATCGATGTATATCATTATGTGTAAGTATAAATATGTTGTTTTGTTTGTATGTGCCTCTTATACTTTGCTTAACATGTTTATTAAGTATACTGTAGAGATTTATACATTTTTTTGAAATAGTTACAAAAATTATATGAATATTTTGAGAGTAAAAACTATCAAGAAGGTTATATAGCAAGCCCAGTAAGTATCCAATTTGAATTATATTGATGAATTTTAAATATATTAACATACAATTACGGTTATAATTTATGTAGGTTTTTATCATAGCTAAGTCTGAGTCCGATTGCAATCTCAGTTTTTAAGTACGAAGTAACTTCTAGGTATTTGAACCCAAACTACTGGAAAATATGGACAAATCTTCCATATCATACAAAAATAAACTATTGAACTATCACTACTTTTATTACAAGTGTCACCAGAAGATCACTATATATTCGTTTATTTAAGAGTATCATAATAACATACAGGATGTTCATAATCGACAACACAGTAGCAGTAATTACATCAATGAAACGCAATTTTCGGCCTTCTATTCCCCGCAGTTTCGCCCTACAATAATTCTTGTTAGAGCCCAATAGACACAGATAATTTTCGTGGCGGTATTTATGTTTGAGACAGTTACGTTATACGGGATGTTTGATACCCTTAAGTATTGAACAAATCATTATTATAAGAACATTATACGTATTAAGTAATAACATTTCTAAAGTTGAGATAAAACAATATTCCTTTTAACTTATATATTTCACACTAGCTTCCGTCCGCGCGGATGTCGGTCTTCGCGTGGATGGTTTATTTCTCCATTTTGAGTAACTCTGACAATGACATCTTATAAATATCTATTGTAAAGACCAAATACGGCTCGACCTATAATAATACGCAACGTGTGTTCGCGATTCTACAGAACAACATCTATGGATAAAACTGAAAAATTAAGATAATTTTTTTTCTACGTATTTTTCCAGGATAAAAAGTATCCTATTTTACGCCCAGGATAATAAGGTATAATTATACCAAGTTTCATCGAAATCGAACCGTTAGTTTTCACGTGATGTCTTCACATACAGACAGACAGACAGACAGACAGACAGACAAAATTTTTTTAATCACATATTTGGGTTTGGTATCGATCCAGTAACACCCCCTGCTATTTATTTTTTCAATATTTTCAATGTACAGAATTGACCCTTCTACAGATTTATTATATGTATAGATTATTACATTACAAAAAAAAATTTTAAAGGGAAACTTTTATTACATCGTCTCAAACTATTTGGTCTGTGTAGTGTATGTCGCGTGACGGTCGGCTGCCGAGTAGGTATAAAGCAGTGTTCGGAACCGTTCGAACAGTTTCACTTTTACCGTGTTTTCATAAAACCACACAACATTTTTTGAATTTAAGGTGTACTTAACACCTCTAATTCAAAATATTTTTTACCTTTACACTTTTTAATGGATTTCTGTACACTATACAATATACATACCTTCAAATCGTAATCAAATATTATTTAAATCTAACAAACTGTAATTATAAAAATTAACCCATACTTCATATTTAAGAAGTGAATCCAATCTATAAACTTACACTCAACTTACAATAACACCCTCATAAACTAAACTCTCCAACCCAAAAAGAGCACCCTGTACACAGAATACGATATGAATGTTGCATGATATTCCTTGATATTATTTACCGCACCCCCGCTATAAACCTGTCGCCAATGAAGACAAACTGCGGACATCTTGTGGCCATACTTCGCTTTTTTGCTTGACCCTACAGGCCATTACGTTTATATTAAAACGTGGTCATTGAATTGTTCTTGGATTTTTTTGTAGTATGAATCGTATTGGAATGGATGTTGGAAAATAAAGTGGGAGTAAATTTTCGATTTATATGTTCTAACTCAAAACTTTATTATTTGAATAAATTTATAAAGGTGAGTATAAATGTATTTGTAATTGCTTAGGTAAGCTGGAATGGTTCTTTTCATCGAAGTATAAACAAAATAAAATAATAAGAAATCGCTGAGGTATTTTTATTTTTCAACAGACGTCCCAAAGACGACGCTTCTCATTTCGTTGCTTTTTCTTTTCCTTGCATTTTAATTTACTTCCGGTCTTCGTTTAACACCTGAAATAAAATTAAAAATGAATCTCAAATTTTAGGTATTACAAAATGTCATGATCTTAAAAATTTAATCTAAAAATATTTGACCCCTCACTCCATTCCAAAATAAACAGCTATTTATATCCATAATATTCAATTATCATAAATAACACACAAACAGAAATACAAACCAATCAGGCAATTGGAAATAAATGTAATCCGCGTGAAACGTCAGTGGACACGTGTATGCAAATCCATTTATTTGCATTCACAGTATCCCCAGTCACTTGAGTCATTTGCTTATAAGCTGAATTATTGAAACATATTATTATAGTGTTTAATTAAATAAACTTCACGAAAAATTTGGTAGACAAGTCCCGTAAGATTTTACAATTATTTATAACAATGCCTAACAAGGCAAGGTTATTTTCCTCAATAAAAGGAATATTCTGTGATTTTTACTAAATGTAGAGCATAAGCTAGAGTTTTGAAATTTTAACTATTATTATTTTTTTTATTTGGTGCGGCCTTTTATCTTACTATATCTAACTAACAAATCCGACGAACTCCGTTTTGCCACCAGAGACACCTTTTCTTTGCTATAAACCTCACGGAGCCCGAGACCTTTCCAACGAATGCAAAACCGTGGAAATCGGTTCGTGCGTTCTGAAGTTATAGAAGCAGGAAGGAAAACCTGACTTATTTTTATATAGTAGATTGCATCATCATCATGAATATGATGATGATGAATAACATTCATCACAGCCTCGCTATAGCCATGCTACTCGCTTGTTAACCGCCTCCTTGATACAGAGGTCAACGCGTGAGAGTAGAACCGATGTGTCCAGGGTTCGATTCTCGGTGGGGACGAAGAAGAGAATGCTATGCAACTCGCTGATGATGCAAATTGCTATAATCATCGAATTATTACAAGCGGGAGTAGTTTATCTGTTTATCTGTAAGAAACAAGCATACAAATAAATACGTTCTCAAAAATCCGAAGTGTTTAAAAATTTGCTGCTTATCATATAAATTTTCCACATTAGCAAAGGTAAAAAGATTTAAATTTAATAAATTAAAGACAAAAATATTTCCACTAATTGGTCAGACATGCTTATAAAATGTTGTTCTGACAAAATATAACTAGCGAAAAGCGCTATTATTTCGCAGCTTTATTATTTTTTATATTACAATTGTAAAGTTCAATCAGGCGGCCAGACGAAATTTGTATATTTTTAACAAAACGAATGCCATAGTCCCTTTGTTTATCGAAGGGGAAATAATTAGAACAGATTCGAACGTCGAAAGGGAAGGAAATAAGAGAAAAACAATAATAATTCATCAGGTAAAAGAGGATAATCCTGATTTTTAACAATGGGACGAAAAAAGCACTCGGGAATACGGAGGGAAGAAAATTAGCAATTATATTATAGAAAATTTCATTTGGAACGCGATACGCGGAAACGTATCCCATAATTAGCGTGTTTAAAATGTTACATTTAAATATTTTTTTGTGTACACCATTTTTTGTTTTTATTATTTTTACTGTGTCTTATAATGTCTTTTATGTATAAAAGTTTAATGAATAAAGTGCCTATTGTTTTGTATGTATCACCTATTATATTATGATGTGGTTATTATAATATTATACATGTGTATGGAAAAAGTTACTCTATAACATATTGAGTTTAGATAAAGACATGCATAAAAGTCTAGTACATACTATAATTATATTTCATTTAAAAAACGAACATACATATACATATTTCATTTGTCTAACTTGTTGTAAACTAATGGAAATAGTTTATTAACTTAAAGAATAAACTCATTTCGTATTTATTTGCCTATAATATTATATTTGCCCCCACAAAATAAATAATATATCCATATTTTCCAATATTGGAAAATATGGATTTTCCAAATAAATGGCATTGAAGGTATAGATAAAATTTAAGAAAGGAATTTCAAGTAAGAACTATCAATTGTTTTAGTACAATAAATAAAAAGTCTTCATCGTAATATAGCCTGAAGTTTGTACGAAACCCGGGGTATTCAAGTAAAAAAAAGAAAATATCGATTTTAAAAAGATATATCTATTAACTGTATCATAGTAAATAGCCAAACAGTTTAATACAAACATTTATAACCGTCTGCCGCGAACAATACACCGGAATACATTAACTTGAAGTCAACAACAAAACTGTACCCTTAAACCTTTGATAACAACTATATCATTTCTACTAAACTCTTTTGCGATACTATTTTCATGTACATATTACATTGCTGCTTTAGAACGACTAGAGACTTCTGTATTTAATATGGAGCGTTCAATGTATAGCGTAAGTGTGCTTATGCACACGTTGTTTTGAAGATGGTACAGTGTTCCTGAAATACTCAATTACCTTGCCATTAGGCGCTTGCCTGTTATTTGTATTGTATTGTGGGTTGTCTTTTCTGTCTGTTACAACTTAATCTATCTTTGAAATTATTATTTTATATGAAAGTTTCTATGTATAGGTCCTATATTATTATTTATACGGAGTAAAGTTAAGCGTCTGTCATAGAAATGTATCATTTTTGTAGTTTGTTAACTTTAGAATTTGAGTACGGAGTTCCATCAGATAAAATAACATAACCCTCGTATCAACGCTCTTATTATGCAGGGTATGATCACATAAATTCTTGCAGACTTATTAAATTAATCAAGACATTAAATTGATTTAAAATTTTCCCAAAATATTTAAACAGAACAAAAAGGCACTACAAAATATTTAAACAGAACAAAAAGGCACTACAAAATATTTAAACAGAACAAAAAGGCACTAAGATTTTTTTTTCATTTTTATGAATCTACTTACCACTCACTTTTTCGATTTTTATAAGTTTGATTTTGTGTTCAAAATTATAATAATATCTACAAGAGTACACTCAAGAACCCTAATTATTCAATTACATACAACAATAAAAACATTCAACTACACAAATCAAATAACTTTCAAATATTAAATAACATACGAATTCACACTCAAACATATTCAATAAAGAGGGGTTGCAATTCTAGACAATACAGGGGGTCAAGCGTGATCTATCATTGTCAGATATATCCTGTCAAATCACTTATATCTTTAAATTGTATTGCAAGTTATTTTGGGTGCTAATTTTTCGTGAATTGGTCGTTGGTTAAAATTAATTATTTTTAGAAAATTATGAAAGTAATGTCTGTTTGTATGTGTATTTAAAATTTTTATTAGATATCTGTGAACGGAAACGATATAAAAATCAACAATTATTAAATGTATTTTAACGATTAGAAAATTATAAAAAGTTTCTGAGGAATCTATTTAAATTTTTAATCCATAAATTACGAAATATGTCATACAATTAAAATGTATCTTTTAAAACTTAAAATACTTGACCTATATTCTCATAAGATTTTTAACTTCTTCTATCACTTATAAGTTTTTAATATTATTAGTTAATTAGTGTATAAGTATATGTATAAGACAAATATGAAATTCATCCCCTACCGATAATGCCATCTGTCCCAATATCTAAAGACTGCTACATATTCATAATTAAGGGTGCAATAATTGATCAGATCTACTTACTAATTCGCAATTTGATCCCGAATTAAATGGCTTTAAATACAAGTGGTGTAAGACAATACTTTTAATGGATTTGCAATAAATTAGTAGAATTAATCACGTGATTAACCTTTAGGGTGAAAATATTGTGTTGATTTGTTATTTAATCTTGATTTTGTTATATCTAGAAAATAGTTTTGCGTGTAATGTAGTTATTTTGCAATGAATAATACATAAGTTATACCTATAGGGTTGAAATAGTTTTGTGTGTTATGTAGTTATTTTGCGATAAATAATACAAAAGAGTGAGGGGCTAGAGACATATTGTATCAATATTGTATATCAAATTAAACTTTTTAGACAAATCAAATATAGTAACTAGAAATCACCTAATCGGCAACAATCCACAATCTTCTAAAAACAAATTACTCTAGAATTTCGCAAAACAGAGACATTTGCCCAAATTAATCACAGATAGCATCGACAACTTGCCTTTTAACAGATTGTCGATTCTACTTACAATTCCGTAGACTTGATGGTAAATAATTAATTTTACTAATAGCATAGTTTGTCACGGCCTTCCCGACCTCGCTCTGATATTGTTTTAGTTATGGAAATGTTAGGGATTAGTTGTTATAAGACTCCAAATATTATAGGTATATAGTTTCAGTAGTGATGACGGTGTCCTTTTGTGGTTTGAAGTGCTTTTCAGGGCGATTATGTTGATTTTTTTTTCTTTATGGACATGTGCAAAACATTTTCAATTGGACCGCATCTTCGCTTAACATTACGCAAGATCGCGGTCAAATGCCTGAATAGTTAAGAATAAAAAATAATGCACCGGAAAAATCAAATGGCATGGCTCATTCAATTTAATTATCTATTAAAAAAATCGTTTTATGAAGGCCTTTTGGCCCAATTTCAGGGCCTCGGACCTCGGACCTTCGGACCTAAAGAAGGAAAGAAGAAATCTTACCTTACCTGTTGATTGGCTGCGTATGAAACTGAACGATTTTAAAATGACTATGAAGAAGCACATAAAAATTGAAGACAATCCATTCAAAGTCTCATAAAATAGATGTTTTGTATAGAATAGTACTTAAATGCAAATGTTGAAACGGAAAATCTTGTAATAACTTGACAATTGGAGTCTCAATTTCGCTAAAATCACTTCGATAAATCGTCCAAATAGTTATTGACAAATAAACAGGCTGTTTTGAATTTCTTAGCGATGGATACCCGATGCTCTTAGACACGCTTGGATTCGTATCAACAACACAAACCATAAGAATGATAAGCAAATAAATAACTTCATCTTCGCGTGTGTATTAAAATTTTAACGTTTTAAGATTTGATAAAATTTTTAAATCGGTAATTGGATAACAACTTTATTTTAAGAAGCACTCAAATTATTTTACTTCTTTCTTAAGAGAAAGAAAGGACAAGGTGAGACATGCTCGTTTTACGTTTAAGAATTTTTTTTCGTAGTAGTCAAATAGTAGGTATTTCATGGAAAAAACTTTCGTTATATTTCAAAGTTTGTCAATTTTATTCACAAAGTAGGTATATCGTAAAACGCTTACGTTTATCACACTATCTCATGGTTAATTTTGATAAATTAAAATTCTTGTTCTCCATTCTTCCCAGCACTGAATCACGCCATCTTAAGCACCATAGACTTGGGTGTCAGGCCATAACAATAAACTGAAGAGCCCTATTTACATATGTATTACCGCTTAAAATGTTTGACAGTTTGAAACGCATTGTTCCACGGGTTCCAAGGGCTTTGTACTTTGAAGTGGTTCTATGATTTAGTGGACCATCTCATCTTGGATAGAGGATACGTTTTGGCAGTAAGTTTGTAATAGTTTAATAGTCTGTAGTTAATAATTATAATACTTAAATGTACATGTATTAGTGTGAGAGCTAAAATTTGATTAATATTTAATGTAGCTGTGTCCAAGTATGATTCCGTCAAGAGTTTAGTTTAGATAATATATAATATCTATCAGTATAATCTGTATTATATTATCAATAGATTCAAAAATATAAAAAACCGGCGTTGTAAAGGCGAAAACTCTCTCGTAAATAATGAAAACCTCTAGAATTGAGACATGCAAGTTTGATATCGGATATTTTATGAATATTTCCTCTTCTGGTTTTAGTATATTACATCATATGTATAATTTATTCTATTTTATATATATTATATTCATAGCATTTAAGTAAACATTGTACTATACCTTCACTTACAAATGAAACATCCGTATCAAGTAATGATTGATCAAATCCGCCATTACAAATACATTAAAATATCAAATCTATTATAAATTGTATACAGCCATCAATTTTCTTGCGTCATCGGAAGAGCGCGTGCCACTGATCCATCATACTTGATACATTTATCGTGACCGTTTCAATTCAATTTGTAATCGAATTATACGTACATTTGTTAAATTTTATGTATACATGGAAAATTAAAAAAAATAATTTGATTCACTATAAAGAAGAGTTCTCGTCTCAGAGGCCAAGACCCACTTTGGGATTCTTTCAGATTATTTCAGCGTCAGAGGAGTAAGAGTAAGTAAGTAAGATTCACTATAAAAAATGTCTAATTCTTCACTATTACATATTAGTTCATTGGCGGATTTTGTTTAGAAGGATTGGTCTTTCCACGATTTTAACTTTTCTTTCAACTTACTTAAGATCCGTAAACCGCGTAAAACCTCTATAACAATTAACAACATGTGTGTAATAAGTAACCCTAGACCTCACAATTTTATCATTAAAATAAATAAATGAATGATACCTACCTTGACGGAAAAATATATTCATAATCCACATAACACCACTATTAAAAAACTATTAAAATCATTCCCCTGCCCAAGCCAAATGGCTATTTGAATCGTATGAAATCCCGACACGGGTGTACAAGCTCGTTTTGTTTAAAACAAAGGACGAACGCGCTGGAAATTTAATTTTGATACTCGCGACAACACCACAATTGTAAATACAGAACGTGGATGTAGAGAACTAGATATTACCGTTTTATTTGTTGCATTAGAATGTAGACATTGATTTTTATGAAATTACGAATTTTAAACGCCATTCTCTCAAAAAGTAGGAAGAAGTCAAATATTAACAAAATTAATCGTATAGGTAATAAATGTTATGAAAACATTTTTGACTGTAAGTAATGCCAGTAAATTAACATTCTAAGCATACTATGCTTAGAATGTTGTTAAGCAAATCTATACTAATATTATAAAGCTGAAGAGTTTGTTTGTTTGTTTGAACGCGCTAATCTCGGGAACTACTGGTCCGATTTGAAAAATTATTTCGGTGTTAGATAGCACATTTATTCAACAAATCGCATTGGACAATAATTATAAAGTAGATACATTTTAATATACCGATTGTACGCTTATCAGAAATCAGTCTCCTGGCAGGAAAGGGACACACACTGCTTATCATTAGATCAATCAATCATTACGATTAGATCTATCATTGATCATCAATATCTGGATTCATATGAATGATACGAAAAATATTATATACCTAACTAATTAAAGCGTTGTTAAAATAATACTAAGGAAAATGTAAAACAAAATGGTATAAAATTTACTCCAAAATATACTTTTATGTTGGCACTATTATAACAATGAACTACACTTCATTATTTTGTTCCAATTAATTAAAATATGTCATAATTCATATTAATAATATTAACAATTAAAATAAAATGTCCAAGTTAACCCTTCCAGCGCTGTACCCCACCCGTCGGGTCGGATTTACCCGTCGCAAAGCCGAAGTACGGATCAGGCAAGCTTTGCGAACGCCGTCGCGTAACATTTACACTAATTGCGATACGATACATCGAACGAGGATTTGCCTATCTGACGCTAAGTCCCGGGTTTGAAATTAGCGTTTATTATTCAGTGGTAATTTAGAGCTATTTGGTATGTAAACAGTGATGCCGTGACAGCTGTAGCGCGGCTGTTGTAGTTAGTTTTAGTGGTTATAAATTAAATTATTTTTACATAACTATATATTATGATTATTATCGAATAAATAACATGATATTTTGATATCTCACTCGTCTTGGTATCTGATATTTTATGGATACGAATTTTTTTTAATTTAAATTATAGGTTCACGTGTGTGGCGATAAAGATGAAAGATGTTTATTATGCAGAAGCAAATAAGCAATTTAAACCATGTTTATGTATGGCATGTGTGGGTTACGTTACGGTCTCAATCGATTCAATGTGAAAAATTATTGAACAAACCTAAACCAAAACTTTATCTAAATCTCAATCACTTCAACAATTTTCATCAGCTGTTACAAGAAAAGAAATAACCCGCAATTAATCACGCATAACCTAAAACAATTTCCACCATCGCCCGGTCTATTAGACCGACTCCGTACATCTATCAATGTCGCAACTAATTCTCGGACACGATAAAGTTAAACACGGTGAACGTGACATCGAATGTTTTTCCCGCTGCGAATTATTTGGGATTGGACAAATAGTTCTCGAGTGGACGTGAGAGGGTTAGATAGCTTGCGGTTAATGCGATGAAATGGATTTTTTGTACCATGTTTACTAAGGGTTAAGTAGTTTTTGTGATGTGATGTTTAATTTACGATTTTGTGGACATTGTAATAGGTTTATACTTACTTGTACTTTGTGTATTGTAATTTGTAAACACGGAACTTGAAGAACATATTATTTAGTTTAGTTCTAAGCATATATTTAACAATACGAACGCAAGTTATTAATGTTCATTCATCATCATCATTCATTAAAAAGTAAATATATGATCCAATCCATTCCATTTCATTTAGGAATAGCAAATACTTCTCATAATTTCTATTGAAATTAAAAAAGGGTCACAGCATTTCGAACAGTTTGACAATAAAAGCAATAATTCAACTTCAAGTGATTTATGCCCAAATTGAAACGTTCTCAAACTAAATCAATGATTCCCATATTAACACGTGTATTAGCACATTAAATCCAAGATTCTCACACTTAAATCACTATAAGTACTCAAAATCGCATTTTAAAAGTACCAGCACGTGTTAAGCTCTTGTAATCATGCGTGATCAATTGAGTGTTATAGAA
>CAJQZN010040564.1:5264-21396 GCA_907164685.1 Colias eurytheme
TGTGTCTGAAGGGACACACCGCGCGCCATCTATTGAGATGATTAACATCTCAACGATGTAATTCTTGAAATTATTTCGTATTTTTTTAAATATAATACTACTCCAATGAGCTCCTGTTCCATATTATGTCCGCCATACTTCCACTAAGTTCACCATGATTTTTTATTTCTTTGCACTTTGTTGCTTTTTGCTAAAAATGGAATCATGCGATAAAACCAGTAGAACGTTGATAACATACATTTTTGACTGAATAAAGGTACTTACGAAGGAGTGGATTCACATTGTGAACAATCAGTGGGTTTATTTTCCTTCTGGATTCCGGATTTCTGAAAAGATTATCTATGCTATAAATGAAAAAATCTTACACATTCGTTATGTACTTAAAACAGGGGTACATATCAAACATCGTCTATAATACAATTATCATCAAATTTAAAATAAAACCAACTTACTTCATTAATTTGTTCCAATTGTAAGCATTCTTTTTCCTCCAACCTTTATGTTTCTTCTTCTTATTTTCTTTATTGTCCCCATTTGTCTCATTTTGTCTTATCGTGTTGTCACCCTTTTTTACGATTGCGCGAGCGACACAAGTTCCCCGTGTGACGGCCGTAGCGGGAATGACTCGTGCAGCGATCGGGGTAGGAAGGTACAGGGCGGCTCTCGCTATATTGGCTGGTCGCGCGCTAATTTCAAGTATTTCTTGTTTATTTCAAAACCATCGCATATTTCAAAATTCTAAATCGGTAGACGTATAGGTTGTATATTTTATAGTTAATATCCAAAAAGTCGTAACTTTACGTTTGTTATTTTGAAGATGCCAGAGATTATAAAAAAATAACAATGAGAACTTTGTATTTTTTTTCTATCGAGAAAATATCATGGAATCATGTTTCTAAAACGGTAGACGTATTGTGTTACTATTGAACTTTCTTGTCAAGAATTTTCATCACGACAACTTTAATAATATAAAAATTACGAAGGTTTAAAAAGGGCCGTAAATGTTAGAAAAATTAATTCATCACCTTAATATTGCAGTAAAACACACGTAATTACGACGACAAGACCATAGGCTACGCAAGTTATGGAAACAATAAGACATTAAAAATGGTATGTGTCTAGTTAAAGGGCTTTATTGTAGTAAAATAAGCGAACAAAACCAGATACGACATTTTATACTAAATATTTCTTTTTGTGCCACAATATTCCGTCAAGTCGATATGCACAGTGAACTGCGACATTAATAAACGTAAATATAATTCCTATAATTTTCCACATAATATCTTACCTATAGATTCCTCAAAAGCGGTCAACTTCTGCAGAAACTCAAAGTCCTTGATGTATTGCCGATCTCCCAAAGGCTCTTGTTCTTGTAATGAGTGTGCTCGTTCCTTCATCCAAATGTCGTATAGAATGGGTTCGTTGTGCCAGAGCGCTTGCGCGAATACGCGATCTGTTATCTAAAAAAGTTGAATAAATATATCATGGTTAAAAATTATGTTATGTCAAATACATAACATAATTTTTAACCATGATATATTTATTCAACTATGGACATGCATATTTGCGACTTGAAGATGCTTGATTCTAATGGGAAACATTTTATTGTTAAGTTTTTGCGTGAACGAAAGTAGTATGTGTAAAGTTAGAAACACATAAATCTATATTGAAGTTTAACATGAAAATTTTTAAATAATCAAAAAAGTAGCGTGTTGACTGAGACGTATTGTAGTGACGGAACGCTGCATATTACCATTTTTTATGAAAATACTTATGCAAAATATTATTTTTTTGTACCTCTAATCCTTCTTCGTATTTTTTTTTTCTCACTTGTCACACATTTATTTACGCATTATAAAGTCCGAGGAACTGGTAAAAAGACTGATAAAAATATTAAAAATACAAGAATTACTTTAACATTGATTTAACGCAAAAAAAACCTAATTATTATTAATTAATAATAATAAGGTTTTTTTTGTAGTAAAATACCTCAAGTCCAGCATCAAGGAAAAGTCCGCCCATGAGCGCTTCAAAGCAATTGGCCATCGCGTGACGCATCACTACTTCTCGACACAAATCCGATCCGTGCGCGTACAGCATATATTGCTCTAAGCCTATATTCTGTAATATTTTAAACAGAATATTTTTCAAGGAGAAACAGAACAAAGAATTAAAAGAATAATTATTTTTAAGTATCCATTGTTGTGTTTAATCAAAATCGAGTCAACACAAAAAAATTGTCTCGCTCAAATTATTGTGCACTTGAGAAGGTAGCTCTTATTTGCTTTAAATTTTGCTTCTATTGACGTGATAACGTCTTTAAAATCGTTTAAGGGTGCACTCACACACATCAGTCACCGTCACGGCACGTCACCGGACAGGATTTAAAAAAAATATGTATCAATAGTTCTAGTATGACTCTGTTCCCACACGACAGTCGCCGGCACGAAATCTATCAGTGACGTCCCCGGTCAGGCACGTCAAATAATCTTTCCATACATGTATCATACTTTTATCCCCACTCACCCGGTGCCGTCACGTCTCAGTTCAGTCAGCGTCGTGCTACCGTCAATTGCTACATGTTCTCTAGCGTGACACACGTCTAATCACTCACTAACCTGATGTATGTGTTCAATGATTCAGTCAAACCGGCGACGTGACTGACGGACAACATGACGGTGACTGGTGTTTGTGGATACGTACACAAACCGTCACCGATCAGTCATCGGTGACTTGACGGTGACTGATGTGTGTGAGTGCACCCTTAGTCGGGTGACATGTTCAGAAACTTGTGTCACACCAAAACCTCACGAGCGCGATCGCAGGTATAACGAGAGAGAGACGGACCGATCTCCCGTCTCATCTCGAGCGCTGCCACTGCATTATGTTATCACGTAAACATCTCGATCGTAAACCTACTTTACAAACAACCATTTTTTTCTTTAATCAGTACTATTCACTTCCAATTATGTAATTACAATCATTTTATATCAAATAACTTAATTATAAGAAAAAAATTGAGATTTTCTATCATCTACGATTGTACAAACCTTAGCCAACAAAGCTAGATGTTGATTCTGTACGATAGCCGCTCTATATGTAGCTAAACCCCCTTCAGCCAAACCGGGGAACATTTTGAACAAATGTATGGACGATATGAACTCAACCACTGCGTCACCGAGGAACTCGAGTCTTTCGTTGTGTTTGATTTCCGATTCCGTTTCGTTGCTTTTGCCGAAACGTGACATTATGTTGATTAGGGTTACGATACCTGGTGGGATAACCAAATTATTTAATACTAGGTTTCCGCCCGCGGCTTCGCCCGCGCAGTCAAAGAAAAACCCGCATAGTTCCCGTTCCCGTGGGATTTCCGGGATTGCGTCATTTTCCCGGGATAAAAAGTAGCCTATGTCCTTTCTCGGGTATCAAAATATCTCCATATCAAATTTCATGAAAATTGGTTCAGTAGTTTAGGCGTGATTGAGTAACAGACAGACATACAGAGTTACTTTCGCATTGATAATATTAAGTATGGATTTTTTGTTGGTTTGTGCTATCACAATTAAAATACAAAAAGCTTCCGCCAACAATACATATGTGGGGTTTAGTTACATTTTTTTATTTATCCTCCTACAATCCCACACTACATTGATAAATCGATTCTAAAATTGCTTTTAATATTATTAACTAGCTGCTTGCTTGTATTATAAAAAATGTCACTGCTATTTTTTTATTGGCGTCATCCTTAATTAAGTTTATCATTATTTAGTTCCTCTTAAAAATTGAATATCAGCCTTACCTTTCTTCCTAGTATAATGAATTCTCCTATCCCCATACTCAGGTTGTCTAATCCCACAATTTGTTAGCGTATTTCTCGCATGATCGGGATTTGTGCCAAAGTTCTCTCTATACGAAGGATGCGTTAAAGCCGTTTGGAGTAAAGCCCTTTGTTTGAATTTATAACTGATTATGTTCTCGAGACTGTCTAGAGATTTGTGGAAACGCAAGTGGCGGACCAGAACTGGGATTAACATGGCGTGCTGAAATTGAATAAGTTTTAGATTTGTATTAGTGAAAAGATAATATAATGAAGAGACCAAATCCCTGCTAATTTTATCAAATGTGTAATTGTATTTCATATTAATACTCTTATAAGTTATAACTATACAGACAGTCCCGCCATCGATATGCTCAATGGAATTTTTCAAACGCTAATAACGTTAAAATCCGACGCATTTTTTTCTTTTAGATTAATTCAACGGCAGGACACCCTGTATTAGTCTGTATAAATTATGTATATATTTTATTTATTTATTATAGTTACTTCATTGTAAAGTCATGAATGGACACAGCAGAAAAAAATAACAATATCACAAAAAGGCATCATTTGTACAAAAGGCGGCCTTATTGCTGAACAGCAATCTCTACCAGGCAACCTGGTAGGAAAGGAAATGTGGGAAGGTCGGAAGGATAGCGCTAAATAAATGATTATAATTATTTTTTACAGAAGTATAAATCCACACATTGTAAAAGGCCTGTACGATGCCTTTTACGGCAATATTTATTTTGCTCAAATTGACAAACTTGAAAATATGTGTATTTCTTGCGAAAGTTATAACAAATTTAACTTTCGCAAGAAATACACATATTTTCAAGACATATTTCAACAAATCAATAGAAAAAATCCTTTTCCATACTTGTACAACATCACACATAAGCCCCGTAGTGTGGAAACCTTCAGACGATATAGCAACCGTGACATCTCTTTTCATTTTACTCTGTGTGCGCATTTCTTGTAACGTCGCTTCTTTGGCCGCGAGCTTTTGGCGCTCGTTGAACGACGGTTTCGCCATATTGGCTATCAAATGACGGTACTTTACGTAAAAACGCCAGGCTTTTTGATATCTGAAATTGGAAATTTAGTAAGATTTTTATGGCTTAAGAATCGTTAATTTATCCGACCATTCGCTTCAGGAACAGACGGATATTTTTTGTAAGTAATTCAGTCAGAATAGTGTTCAAAAATGAATGAAATACAAAAAAAAGTTTTACGACATTCAAAAATTTGTAACAATCTACCGAATATGTAATTACAATTCCTATTATTATTAATACAAAACAAAAATCTATCCTTTTTGGAATCGACATGTAAACAAAAAATGAGGTTATATACTTACTCTGGATTACCGGCATAACTGAGTTGAGGTGGCCGTATACCGAAATGCACAATTTCCGGGTAAAATGTACTAATATCTTTGGAATTTTTAACACTGAACGGCGGACTGCGATCTATTTGATCCACTCGAACTGAACAGGGCTTTTTCCCTGGATATGTCACTATCATGCCTATAAAAGTATAATAATATAACATGACAAAAATCATTAAGGCAGTTTGAAAAATTACAACAGATGCTATGTTACTCTTAATAAAATACTCACTCCATTATTAATTTCACAAAAGTACAAATAAAGTTAGAGTTATAGCAAAATTCGCAATTCGCAATGAACATACAACCAAAAGTTCATATAAAACAAGAAGAAATAATTATAATAAGTAAATATATATACCTTTAATCCTGTCAACAAATTTTTGCCAATGATAATGATCCATGTTATGTACTTCTTCGAGTGATTCTGGTGGGATCAATAGACCACTTTCATCTATTAAGTATTTTAATACTTCACACATTGATAATACCTATAAAAATCACAAAAAAGAAAAAAATATGTGGTCATAATTAACGTAAAAAAATAAAGGAAAAAATAAACATTTTCCATACCTCACAACCTCCTTCTGGTAAATATCTTACAAATCGTGGCATAAAATGAAACTGGGAACAAGTTGCATCGGAACCTTTGCCAAGATCCAAGTCTACTAACTCTAATAACTCCTTGAATAGAAATTCCTCTGAAAATTGTCACATACATAACATTTTGCTATATACTACAATTTTTATTAAAAACTTTTCCTATATCCTCACTCAATGTTGCACAAAATTTAAAAAAAGTCATAAAAAATACATTTGCATAAAAATAAAAAAAATACTTACCAAACATATCCAGCTCCTGGACTGTAAAATTCTTTGGAGCCGGTTCTTCCACATACAAAATAGTATATTCAATGTTAAACCTAATAACTTTACATGTGGGTAATTTCGCCAACTTGTAGTGGGAAAACATTGAAAAGCCAGAAAACAGAAATTCGTGTTCATCATGACTTATTATTGTTGGTGCTTTTATAAGAAAATTGGTGGGAGGCGATACGGTAATTCTGAAAACAACGTAAATAATACACAGAAATAAAAGTTAAGGAAGAAGCATACACGCAAAACTGCACACAAATACACAATGTATAAATATAGATAATTAAAAAAAAAACTAAACAACTTTTCATTTTTTCATAAATTTTTAATTAAAAGAAAAATACGAATGTAATGTGTTTTGTATGTGCCTCATAAAAGAACGCAAAACATTTTAATCATTTTTATATTTTATGGATTACATCAGCATATAGGTGTCACTACAATATATGCAATGCACTACAATAGCAATATTGTTACAATACAGATTTGAGATAGAATTTAAATTATAAATAATCAAGAAAAATATTCCTGAAACTCACCTATAATGGTACAGTTTCTCAATATTGCTCTGTGTTGGGATACATTTAGGAAACTGTTGCTCTCCCGCATATACTCCATGGCGAATACCAAATCGTCTTGCCCGAGCGCTACATCTACATAGTGGACCACCATTCATTTCACCAGTATTGTTGAACCTAGAAAAATAATACACAATATGAAAGACTTGATAAATGAGACTGGATTTTATTTACTTACTAGGTTTCCGCCCGCGGCTTCGCCCGCGCAGTCAAAGAAAAACCCGCATAGTTCCCGTTCCCGTGGGATTTCCGGGATTGCGTCATTTTCCCGGGATAAAAAGTAGCCTATGTCCTGTCTCGGGTATCAAAATATCTCCATACCAAATTTCATAAAAATTGGTTCAGTAGTTTAGGCGTGATTGAGTAACAGACAGACAGACAGAGTTACTTTCACATTTATAATATTAAGTATGAAAGTATGGATTTTGATCATGAAATTTAAAAAGAAAGATGGATAGAGATGTGGAAATTTTTAGGTAGTTAAGTGTACCAGGTGACTGGATTGTTCTTTTTAGGACATTAATACGCATAGAAAATTATATGAATTATTTAAAATCGAAATAATTTTTTTTTGTTATATTACTATGAACGTAATTTCATTTGAAAACTATTTCATCATAACCATATTATAGTCAAAAGAAACAAAGACAATTAAGTCTGTGAATAACCATAATTCCGGATGCAATCTCCTTGGATGGCTCTGTTTTCTCTGAAGTTCCAACATCATTCTATCTGTATAGCCTTGCAGATTTTCTTCATCCAGACAATCTTCTTCTTCCGATGAAGATGATGATGAAGAAGATGAACCTTCATCTATTGAAATAAAAAAAAATATTTTTTTAGTACTGATCAATTTTGGAGAAATTCAATTTAAATCTAAATTAAACTAAACTTCATAATCATTTTGTGTCCCTAAGTCAAGTTATAGCAAGACAAGCTTACGGCCAATTGCGAATGGCTGATAATTCTAATAAGACCTGCCCTACCTTACATTGGCAAAGCACTATTTATTTATTTGACCTTAAAAATCTACCTTAATAATCTACTCGTGTCGGAAGCCAAGACTCTGTTTGGGTCGCAGAGCTAGTTAAGTAAGTAGTTAAAAATCTATATAAAAATTAAACTTACCATGATGTTTACATCGCTTAGCCTTCTGTGGCTTCAAGGGAGGCAGCTCGTCAACTTCAGGCCTTGCTTTCCTGCCTCTATCAATGAGCAGTGTAAAGAAATTTTCACAAACTTTCTCCAATTTACGAGTTTGTTCCACACCACTACCACCCTCTATTGCCTTGTAATATAATTCAGCTGGGGAACTTCTGTACCAAATTTTTGGATTCTGCTGGATTTATAAAATATTGCATAGATTAAATTTTAATTAATTCAGTAATAAATAAAGTAAATGCAAATTTGGGAATAAAAAAAATGTATTCTAATCTAGATAAACAAACAAAAGTTGTTTGTATCAGATTTATTAAATAAACTGCAACTTTGTTGGAAAATGACAATTTTACCAACCTCCTCCTCATCAGATTGATGTTCTTTAGACCATTTCTCCATTCTCTTGATTAAATCTTCTGAAGTTTTACAGTAATTTCTCCTGCAATTTAGAAAAATGGTTTTAGCAGAATTAACAAGGTAACACTTACATTATAAATAGAATATTAAAAAGGTTTTTTTACCTGTAGTCTTCTAATATTTTTTCTCTATCAGTCATTGGTTTGTGTGGTGCTTCAGACCTTCTGGATGAAACAGATGATGATTCTCTGCTCCTATGAGACGAAGGCCTGTATTTATCCTCGTATCTATCATCTCCATGTTCCCGTCTATGACTACTGGACCTTTCTCTTTCATACCTGTGTCTCTCTCTCCTTTCCAAATAATATTTCCTAAGCTCATATTCCCTTCTCTCCTCTTCATACCTTTTCCTATAATATCTATCATCCCTTTCTCTGTGGGAACTGCTTCTGCTATGGTGGCTGTAACTCGAACTATAACTTGGACTTCTAGATCTGTAAGACCTGCTTCTTGCTTCCTTTCTCTCTCTATCATAGCTGCAATCTCTTCTAGGACTGATTCGAGACCTTGAGCTAGACGCTATACTATCTTTGGATGACCAGGGCTTTTCACTTGAATCTTTTTTAAATATTTCCACACTTCTTGAATCATCATGTCTATTGGAACATCTGGAAGAACTGGGAGTGGAAATAGGGGATTTTTCATTAACCTTCATTTCACTACCACTAGATTTGCTACTCCAGCTTTGAGATGTGCATTGATTTTCGTTGTTTGTGGTTGCTTGGTTATAATAATAACCTGTATCTCCATAGTACCCATAGCTTGGTGGCGGTTGAGTGGGCGCGTAAGGAGGCGGGTAGGGAGGCGGCGGATATGAAGGTAAGAGCGGTGGTATAGTCATTGGTGGCATTCCTTGTACAGAACTATAAGGTTGTGATACATTGGTCGAGGGTGCCGGTGGTGGTGGCGGCGGATAGTTGAACAACGTTTGCGACGGCACGGTGGCTACAGGAGGTGCTGGAACATTTAACCGAGGCGGTGGAACGGTAAAATCGATTGGAGGTAGCGACATATTAGAATATAACTACAAATATTAAACAGATAAGTAGATGTAATATTTATGACTTATGATTATGATTTGTCTTATTGATTAAATTGATATTTAATTGATTCATAGAAAACTTATTTGATAAAAATTAACTTGAAATTTTATCCCATTGTATTTTGTAGCAACATGACAAATGACAATACTGACAAGTGACAGCAGACAGATGTATCAAATTAAAAATTTTAATGACATTCATTAAAAATTATTCGATTAAGTATCGATAGTTAGAAATGTAGTGTAGATAAAAAACTCGATTATAATTTATGCAATGTTTATAAATTCATTTAGAGATAAAGGGCACATTATAGGATTATAACCGGTAAGTACATAATATATTGTACTTGTATTGTACGTATAACGAACGTTATAGCTAAAAAGTATGTACATCAAACTCGGAAATTATGCTTTAAAATATTTCTAAGGCCGCCTATCCATGCAAGAAAACTTTCGCAAGAAATATCCGACAGTCTGTCTGACAGCAGCTTAGAGTATATATTATTACAGTAGTATAGAGCGAGTGTATTGCACAAATTCCTCAGTGCGCATCTCAGAGCAATAAACCTATAGAGTACTTGTATCGAGCGTATACAATTTACATATATTTGTTTCTCTCTATCTAAAGAAAACGTCGTATGAAAGAATGAGATAGCTATAGACTACAAGCTACGTTTCAACATAGCCATGGCACCACTTTTACTATAGGTACGTATTTAGATAGATAGAAGGTGATAGTGATGGAATGTGCTTCAATCGATAAAATCGTGAATGCATTTTGCATTTACGGTTTCGTGAAATAATAAATAATAAAAAAATAACAAAATTAATCATAAATTTCAGTTGAATACATTATTTGTTTAATCCTACGAATATAATAAATGCGAAATTATGCGAGAATGGATAACTTTCTCTTTCACTGCTGAACCGATTACAATGAAATTTTGTACATACACACATAGGATAGGTCTTATACCGGAAATCCCACGTGAACGGGAACTGTGCGGGATTTTCTTTAAAAACGCGGGCGGAAAGCTAGTATATTTTAAAATAAATTTTAAAACTTGAAATGTAACTAATTTAAAATAAAGATCAATAAAGTTAAAGGAGTGAGGAGAAAGGCACAGTCAGCATGAATTTTAACAAGTTCATAAAAGGACAGTCTTAAAGAAAACATTTTCCTTACATCATACTAATAAAGCGAAAGTTTGTGAGGATGGATGTTTGTTACTCTTTCACGCGAATACTACTAAACCGATTACAATGAAATTTGGAAAAATTACTTTTGATCCCGTAAATCCCACAGGAATGGGAACTATGCGGGTTTTTCTTTGAAAACGCATGTATATAAAGTATGTATTTCAATAGTAGTTTCTCATCTATGAGAACTGTCATTTAATCAACCGTTTAATTTTCACATAGTTACACATTTAAAGTAAATGTGTAAAAAAATTTCCAAATAAAAAATCACTCACACACAAATGTATTTATTATCTAAAGGAACAAAAAAAAAACGTAAGCGTAAGATTGCACAATTCTTCTAGAGTATCCATCTTGATAACACGCAGGCTCGAAACACAATCTAGCAAATATCGACGGCGTCCAATCTACACGTCTCATGTTTTATACCCATTTTTTATTTAGCTCTGGAAATCTAAAACAAAATGAATTTATAAATAACTAGCGGTCCGCCCCGGCTTCGCCCGTGGTACATATTTACGTTTTCTCTACATAAGAACCATCCTCGTACTTCAAAAAATATAATAGAAAAGAATTATCGAAATCGGTTCAACCGTTCACACGTGACAACGCGAAACGGGTGCGGACCCGCCGCCTTTTTAATTTTTATAGCTCCCGCAACGAAGCGCGTCGAACGCGGCAACTGACACACAAAAATAATCCTTATGGCATGATTCTGTATTCACGCGCGGTGACTTATAGCGTATTTCATGTATAACTTTGGTGTTTCTACACCGATTTACATGATTCTTTTACTATAACCTGCCCAGGAGTATGAAGAATAATTGTGCCAAATTTCGTTAAAATCCGTCGTGTAGTTTTTGTTTCTATAACGAATATACAGACAGACAGACAGACAGACAGACAGACAGACAGACAAAAATTTTACTGATTGCATTTTTGGCATCAGTAGCGATCCCTTATCACCCCTTCATAGTTTTTTTTTTAAATATATTTCATGTACAGAATTGGCCTCTCTACAGATTTATTATAAGTATAGATCTAAAAGAGAAATTACAAACTAAACAGATAAGTCAAATAAAACAACCACGTGGTATTTTTTATTTTCCTGCTGTAGAAAATTTACATCTATTATTTGCTACAACAACTACATATAAATCTGATATAAGAAACAAAATAAATAAATCAACGTTGATATGAAATAGATTTTTTGTCATAAATCGATAATATACGCTAGATGTGTTACAACACTACGGTGGTAAACAAAATGCCAAACGTGATAATATTGTGACATTTTTTAAAAATTATTTAATTCTTTTGTATTCCACAACCCCATAAAGTGGGTAAATGTTACAGTTACAACATAAACTTATAAAAAAACGCTTGATAAAACCTTCAAATAGGGTTAGAACATAAATAATTATCAATTTGCTGAAAATCACTTACCGATGGAAAGATATTTTTTCATTGTTTTCATCCAAAACTCCCATTCGACTAGTAATAGCCGGTAGCTAAACATACAATAGTCATTTTAGCACACTGACAAATAAAAAGAAACACTATACACTTTATATTTTCTAAATATTTCGTTAAAAACACTTGACGCACCGAGACCTCCAGCTGGAAGGCAAACAAACATAGCCGGCGCGCTACGTTTGAAGACAGTGCAGATACTCTATCGCTATCTCAATCTGACTTATGCTGTTATTGACTAAGAGTAAGTAGATTAGAAAATATGTATTTTGTTCTGTCTCAATATAAGAACTCTATAGGTTTATTCCTCTGAGGTGCGCATCGTAGGCAGATGAGCTATAGATAATATATAGATGTGTGTGTGACAAATAGGGATGGGTAGGTATCAATTGCGTGCCGAGCTATCGATAAGTTATGTAAATAAATATGTATCTTATGTAAATTTTATGTTCAATATGTTATTTAAGGAGAAATGTATGAATAAAGTATAAATATGTCATTTTAAATTTGTTTGCCAAGAGAATAAAGTGTTTATTCCATTTCAATATTTCTTGTATTAATTTTAAGTACATACTTAAAAAAATATGTTTATGAATATCAGAAAAACGAGTTCGATATTAAAGTCAATAAAATAAAAATTCGGGTTTGGTGCTATTTCTTTAATAATAAATGATGTTTTAAAAATGTTAAATAAAAATAAGAAATAATTAGTAATTTAAAATGATAATATAATAAATCATATAAATAATTTTTAAAGTGAAACTTTTATTACATCGTCTTAAACTTTTTGGTCTGTGTAGCACATGTCGCGTGTATCGCGGCTGCCGAGTAGGTATACCTACTTGGCAGCCGACCGACACGCGACATGCGCTACACAAAGCAGTGTTCGGAACCGTTCGAACAGTTTCACTTTTACCGTGGTTTCATAAAACCACACAACATTTTTTATTTAATTTTATCCATTCTACTATAAAATGTTCAAAATCAATTTAGCGGTTCAGAAAATATATCGTAACATTACATACTTTACATTTACACTATAATACATTTGCATTCATAATATTAGAAAGTCTATCACACAAAACACACCACAAATTTATTTATAATACATTTTTAAAAGAGTTTTAATTTTAAAGTTAAATAAATAATTTGTTAAAATATAGTTCTTCTAGTAAACTTTATATCGAGTACAGCGTTGGTCAGGTCACATCACTACGATCACGTGGCGGCAGTGAGGCGCGCGAGAAAGCCTGCGCGTGTCCGCCTCCCACCTCCCCTTCACCCCCGCGATGCTAGATTTATTTTCATAAAAATAAGTATAACAATCGACTTACTGATGAAATGTGATACTGGATTTCAATTTTGTGTATTTTCTAGTATCGTTTTTGCAAGATATAACTGCACATTTCACCATGTTTATACCTAGATATGAATAAAAATCCAGAGCAACGCACTTCGTCAGCGCTCAACCACGACTACGAGCGCGCGTGGCGGGAACGTCGTGTTGTTCCCACCTGTGCCTACTGTTCCCACTTGGTTGTTCGCACTCTATAGATACTAGAGTCTGGCCAGCCAAAGCTGAACCCAGTGTTTTTTGTAGCGGCCACACTATGGAATGTCATCATGGCGTTTCTGCGTAGTTGGTTGTCAGTTTTGTTGAAAACGCTTCAAATCATTTGCTTTAATAATGTTTAAATCCTGCTGTGTTGTGTTCATAGTGTACTTTTATACTATGATCACCTTTGTGAATATCAAAAGTATCAAAATGTTTTTTTCCTACTAAAGCCGATGTTACCAGGTCCATCTTTTTTAAATTTGCCGCCCTTTACTGGGTTCAGCTTTGGCTGGCCAGACTCTATCTATACTCTAAGGACAGCAGCTTGCAAGCTACAATGATGCCACAGAATGTTGCCCACTCTATGATTTCTGAATTTGCCTATAATAATATTTGTATGGCAAATAGGTACATCATTGCAAATAAAAAAAATCATAAGTGTCAAAGTCAATGTCTATTCACTATTGTCATTTGTCTGCTGTCGCCTGTCGGCTGTCAGCGGTCACACAACAATTCGTATTTGGGACCAGCTATAAATTCGCGAACACTTGTAAAATAGCATAAATTATTGATATAATTATATGTGATAAGTTATAATTAACATCAGTAAAATAAAACAGCGAAATATGGCTGAGACTACAGAGAAAGTGGAAAGTAATTGTGATGCACGTCGTAGGATTCTCAACATAGCTGTATCAACTGTTCTATTAGAAACTGGCTTTGAATCCGCGGATAAAATGAGTTTGGAAACATTAACAGAGATGCTACAAGCATGTAAGCAACATATTTTGTTATTAACTAGTACTTACAAATGTTTCAAGACCTGTTTTATATAAGTATTATTATTTTTGTTCTATTAATTTCAGTTTTCACTGAAGTTGGAAATTCTGCCCGAGGCTACTGTGAACTTTCGGGTCGAGTAGAGCCCGTTTTAGGAGATATTATGATGGCTCTTATAAATATGGGTAAGATTAATTACACATTACGAAAATATTACCTTATGTACTGTTTATTCATACCATAACCCATATTATTCCCCTGTAACAATTAGATTAACTTTGGTTTTTAAAATGTAACTCTTTTCTATTAATCTTGAATCTTCATTAAAATGAGATAAATTATACAGACAGAAACCACTAAAATAATTGATTTTAGTAACATAGAAATGGTTAAAAAAAATTCATCTAATATTGCATACTTTACTATCCAAATCTTTTTAATCTAAATTTATTTATATTATATATTTTAGGTATCAATCTACAAGGGCTAGAACAATATGCAGCTCGGCCGAACAGACATGTGATCCAGCCTCCGCAGCAGGCACCAGTTCCTAGGACACCTGCGATGCTCTCAGCGGGATCCAAAGCTAAACCCTCGCCACATATACCATTCCATTTACCACCTCTACCAGACCCACATGCTTATATAAGGACTCCAGTAAGTACAAAACTAAAAAAAATGTTGTTAATGATTTTTAATATTTTTAAGTTACTATTCATTAAAGTGATAACCATTTTATTTATTTTTTATTTTTGTTATAGACACATAAACAACCTGTAACAGAATATGAAGCTATAAGAGAGAAAGCTGCCACACAAAAGAGAGATATAGAAAAAGCATTGACTAAGTTTTTATCAAAAACAAGTGAAACACACAATTTATTCAATACTGAAGATAATCAGGTTTATCCTTGTAAGTAGATGTTTATGTGCTAATCTACCTCCTGATATAAAAAAAAAACATATTTTTTGAATTTTGAAACTTTAATTTGAATTGAAAAGATTTTATAGAAGCATAGTATGAAATTCCCAATGCCATTTTAAACCACATTTTAACCACACACAAACACACAAACCACATTTTAAACCAACAAAGTAATTTTATTTTATTTAATAACACACTCCTCTATTTTTAGAAAAAAAAATGTCATGCTAATCATTTAATTGTGTAAATAAAAGATTTAAATTTTCAGTGATAGCATGTAAGCCAACATTCCCTGCATATTTACCATGCCTGTTACCAACCGATCAAGTATTTGATTTTGATGAATTGGAATATCACTTCCAAGTTGCAAATCGAACTGAAGACATGCCAGCTGATAAGAAAGGTATTATTAAAACGCTTTTAGCTTTACATGTATGTTTGTATGTGACGCACCAAGGTAACTTGGGATTGGTAACAATACAATAATTTCATGAGTTTACACGTGTTTTTTTAGTTTTCTTATTATATTATTATGCTGTTTCTCTAGTGTCCAATTGTACTGTTTAATTTCAATTATTTTTAACATACACCATTTCAAATTAAAGCTTGCACAATCTAATACATTATATCAAATTATTATTATTCTATTTTTCAGACCAATCTGATAATGAAGGTGAAAATGGAGGGGACAATGAAAACGCAAATAATTCCCAATCAGAAAATCCTGATACCACTGGCATTTCAAGTCCAGATAGAAATAAATCTGGAGGTTAATTTGACTATTATTTTTAGATTAAGGTTAAATATAATGTTAAGACAAAACCAATATATTTTAAGACAATATTTTACACGCTTTTATTTCTGTACCTGGATAGTTTAAGGTGATTGCAACGATCTGTTCCCAGCCAATATCCCGCTAGAT
>CAJQZN010040565.1:0-11068 GCA_907164685.1 Colias eurytheme
ATTACTCAATCTGGGTTATAAACATCATCACTATACTGTTCACAAAATTGTTCCGTATCTTCTTCTTGCCCGTAATAAAAACCATTATCGCTATCATCTTTATAACCATCTATAGATTCCTCATCCAAATCCTTTATTCTGGAACAATGGACGAGGTTTTTGCTATCTAGGACTTCTGTTTCTTCGGCTAAGACTCTGGCTTTATACTTGGCGTAGGCCGCTCCGTATCTTTTGACGTCCTCATTGAATAAGTCCGGGGGATCATTGTATATTTTGTCCTCGCCATCATCACTTGAGAGGTCATCTGAATTACAGGAAAAGTTTAGTATATTTTTTTCTTAAGGCTTAGTCAAAATAACTCAGACCTCCTTTGAACAGTAATTTGGAAAGGAAACTTAAAGTATAAGTAAACAAATAAAACTAATTATTTTAGGATAAGTCAAAAATGTTTCGATTTTACGCCAGTATTAACAGGCGCAGGTAAACTGTCCATTTTTCGTTATACCAGCTAGTTAGATTTATCAGAATTCATAATTTCAATATAAAAATGTAATATTTTGTAATTTCTCACTTCTTTAGGCTATATTAGGATTTTTAACATTAAACAAAAGTGAAAGATAGAATGTTTGTAAAACTAACCTATATCACACCGCTTCATAGCCGCAATCATATCATCTTCGTTAATGCTACTTGCTTCTGTATCCGGGTAATCGTTCCGCCAGTTGTTCTCATCATTGGAGTCATCATCATCATCAGCCTCGTCCGATGATTCATTGTGATATGTGCCTAGGATGAGGTCTGTTTCGTAGTTCTCGATGCTGAAATATAATAAATAATAATGTTGTGTGGTTTTATGAAATCACGGTAAAAGTGAAACTGTTCGAATGGTTCCGAACACTGCTTTGTGTAGCGCATGTTGCGTGACGGTCGGCTGCCGAGTAGGTATACCTACTCGGCAGCCGCGATACACGCGACATGCGCTACACAGACCAAAAAGTTTGAGACGATGTAATAAAAGTTTCACTTTAATAAATAATAAAAACACATCTTTACAAACTGTATCTTTATAATAGTAGCAATATTAGTAACTAGCTGTGTCACACGGTTTCACCCGCGTGGCTCCGCTCCTGTTGGTCTAATAGCATGATAATATATAGCCTATATTACTCGTGGATAATGTAGCTTTCGAATGGTGAAAGAATTTTTCAAATCGGTCCAGTAGTTTATGAGCCTATTCATTACAATCAAACAAACAAACAAACAAAGTTTTCCTCTTTACCATATTAGTGTAGATAATGTCTATTGGACATATTTCAGAAACATATAAACAAATAATAGAGGACAAAGGTGCAATTATTTTAATAGAGATGAGTGAGAATAATATTCATAATATGTATTTCGTTTGTATTACTTTTCTAGTTCAAACATATTCATTATTCAGTGAATTGCAAACTACTATGTTTAGTCTTAAGACTTTCCTAAATCTAAATTATTCTTGGAATTTGAAAATATTTATTCACAAAAAGAAGTTTTTTAAATTGTAATATGTGGAATCATCACTACATAGTTTTTTTTTTGTGTGGTGATTCTCAATGTTAGCCAGAAGGGCTACTACATTTTATACACCCTGGGTCACTACATAGTATACAACAAAGTCACTTTCTCTGTCCCTATGTCCCTTTGTATGCTTAAATCTTTAAAACTACGCAACGGATTTTGATGAGGTTTTTCTTAATAGATAGAGTGATTTGAGAGGAAGGTTTTAGTATATCATTTATTAGGTTTTAGATAAAAGTATAAAACAGGCGAAGCCGTGGGCGGAAAGCTAGTATTATATTTGGTAGGTTTTTTCCATTTTTGTGTTTCTATTCATATATGTCTTAAAAAGTCTGATCAAAGGCTAATAATCAATATGTGGAATCAGGCATCACATACTTGAAATTTGACAAAAATAGTCAGACATTGTTTTAAACAATATACCTACTTAGTAATTTTATAACTCACCTCACCAAATTATCAAGCATAGATATATCAAAATCCTCTTTTATAGCTGTATACAAGTCATATGTGAATTTCACATCATCCCCATCATGTCCGGTTGCTTCTAAATCCACTAAATTAATATCATCTTCGTCTCTAACTCCTCTATTGAAGTTAACTATGGCATATCTATTTTCTGAAGCTGTTTCTTTTCGTTCCTGACGAATCTTCTTGATAATATCATCAACATCCGTTTTTGGTTTCAATTTAATCTCTGTTTTTGGCACAATGGTTTTGAGTTGTGAGGTTTCCTGAATACATAATAATTAGATTGTAGGATTAAAGGGTGGACAAGATTGTTTTTAAATTTTTAATCTTAAACTCAAAAATCTCTATTCATTATAAGTTGTTTTTTTGTAGATTAGATAGGAAGTTTATCTACAAGTGCACTATCAGCATCAGTTTAGTTTACAAGTTGCATTAAGAAATAAGAAATAGATAGTTAATTTGTTTTTGCAGTATAAAAGCATAAATCTTTATAGTATTTCAATAAAATTTCTGGACTGTAAATACCTGATTATCCACAGTTCCTCTGAAAACAAACAATGAAGGTGATATCTCCTCTGCATCAGTCTTACGGCGTTTACAAACCAGGACCAGAGCGTCTTGGGGATTGTCCTGCAGTCTTCGTTTTACTCGTAATACAGTTGATGTGGCCATTTTTTGTAAAAATGTTGGTCACTGTAATTTATAACATGTTACTGCAAAAAATATTTTATTTTTCTGATTGAATTATCATGATGAACATCTAACAAAATAACTACATACTTTTTATCATTTAAATACCTTTTAAATACGTACAATAATACGATAACAAACACTGCAGAAGTGTTCAGTGTTGCATTAATATTATTACAAGAAATAGAATATTTAAATAAATCAAATTATCATTTAAATCAGTACAACCCGCTAATAGGATAAATAATCCATTGTGGGGTTTTCATCGCGAGAAAGAAATATAAAAATGAACCGTTAAGAACGCCTCCAATGAAAGGTAAATAGGGGTTACTAACCGGTTCCGCTGAAGCGATTATTGTAAAATAGTTGTATATTCTTTAAAAATGTTTTGCACGTGTGTGCAATTATCAAAATCCACCAAAAAATTCAACAGTTCACGTTTGCGAATTGCGTCTGTTTTTGTTTTTTCCGATCACCACACATTGACAGTGACATTTGAATATAGACTTTTCACTTTTTTTATTTTAATAATTATGTCTGGATACTTGGAAAACAGTAAGACATACGTTAAAATATTATTTATACTTTAATACAAAAATTTGTTTGTTTGAATGCTCTAATCTTATGACCTACCGATTTCATAATCTCTTGTCTCACCGTTGATGTAAAAAAAGAGTGTGTTTGCCGAACACACGTGTCAGAAATGAAACTTCTTTGGCAAGATTCAGAGATACAAAAATCGTCGCCTTACTCTATGACGTGACGGTAATGCCATGACGTGACCTTACAATTTTACTCTCAAGTCTCAACGCACCTATAGAAGATTCACTTCAAAATGAAAATTTTTTGTTCAAAAAACTCAGCATCATGGCATCATTGAATATTTTATTATTCAATCTGTCAAATTTCTCAAAAGTCAATGTCTCTGACTAATATATAGTTATCTGTGGTCAATGGTCAAGCCCATGCCATCCATTGCCATTCGTAAATCGTATTTCGTATTTTGTCAATCGTGAAGCTGTGATTTGCCATTTATTTAGCTCGCATCCTACAAGTTACAATGAACTTGAAATTCGCAAATTAAATATTAAATTGTTTATTTTTATTCAAAGCGTTAAAACAATTTCAAGCGTAGGTAGATTTCGTACGCTGCGGAGTCGGGAGTGTATCAGTCATAACAATAAATAAGTGTTCATACAAAACCATCGGTGTGTTATTGTGTATTGATTAATTATCTTCAGTGAGAATTAAGATGGATAATCTAAATCTGAAGCAGTTTAACACAATGGCTTCGGATGATAACTGGCGGACCCAAAGTTCGAGGCAAGGAATTGTCGCAAAAATGTAAGTGTAATTTACTTTTACCTGGGGAAGTCCCAAATGTTAGAACAGTATACATTGTTTACCATATTTCCTTATATTGCTATTCGATATATTCTATTAGAGTATCAGTATACCCATAAAACAAATGTCTTTGTATAAAGGGAAATTGTCAATAAATAAAAATTGAATTTAATCAAATAATATGTCTTGGATCCTTTTTTAATTTAGATATCCAGCATCAATAAAACACTAATAACAATTTTATGATCTTAAATCCATCCAATGCAACTTTATACCTCATAATATAGAAAGAAAATTAACATCTTATTTGATATTGTTAGAACAAAAGCTGGTATAATTGTAATGCTCCAATTCTGTTTCTTAATATATAATACTAGCTTCTCCGCGCGGTTTCACCCCCGTGGCTTCAATCCGTTGGTCGTAGCGTGATGATACATAGCCTATAACCTTCCTCAATAAATGGGCTATCTAACAGCGAAATAATTTTTCAAATCGGACCAGTAGTTCCCGAGATTAGCGCGTTCAAACAAACAAACAAACTCTTCAGCTTTATAATATTAGTATAGATTTATGACACAATAAATATTATATATTATTGAAGTACTTCAATATCACGATAGAAAAAAAAATTATTTCCTGAAAAGAAATTATTGAAATAAATTGTATATATTTAATTTTTAATACAAATTACAGAGAGGATGTGATCCAGCGATCAGGCATGCAAGTGGCGAGGAACAGCAGTGAAATGGAGAACCATGTGTTCATGAAGGCCAAGAATAGAGAGGAATACATGAACATGATCGCTAAGCTCATTCTGCATGTGCGAGAGATGTGTGAGTAACTTGGCAATCTTCACTAAATGGAGGCTTGTTTAGAACAAATATCTATTGAGATTTGCATACATTAATAGAATTTGTTTGTTTGTATCCTAAAATACTAGATGATTTTGAATGTTCCCTCACCAGTAGAATGATTCTTTGTTTTTGAGTGACAATAATCTCTACTACTCAGTATATCTGTGAACTGCATTGATCCTACATATGAACAAATGTTGACTGAGAAGTTCATATTAATAAAATTTTGTTTGTATCAAAAAGTTCCAAAAATACTAGATGATTTTGAACATCAACATGTATTATTTCTGAACGACACAAGCTATTAATTATTTTATCCTGGTTAAACCCAAGCCAACATGTGTCCAAATGATTAATGATATTACTGACAAATATTGTTGATAACGAAATGTATTATAGTACAACAAATTTATTTATTTATACTAATCTCTCACAATTATGAATATAATATTATTTCCACAGCTCAACCGAAACAAAACCAAGGTGCACCGAACTTGCAAGGACCAAATCAAAACCAGCAGCAGAACAACCAAGTTCAAAATCAGCCTGGCCAGCAGCAGCAAGGTCCAAACAGCCAGCCAGGAATGGCCACAGACCCAATTAATGCTCTCCAGAACATGGCGTCACAAGGCACGAGGAACCAAATGATGAACATGAGCCAAGGACAGATGCAGCAGCAAGGAGTCATGGGTCCTAACCCAGGGATGTCGATGCAAGGCCAAATTGTCTCCCAAGGCGGACCACAGTCGCAAACGGCAACTAATCTACTCCAGACCTTGAACCAAAGACCTCAATTGAACATGCAGTTGCAGAATAAGCTGGGAGGTCCAATGGGGATGGTGCCGAATCAAGGCCAGATGGGGAATAACATGGTTGGAGGGATGACGATGCAAAATTCGATGGCTTCGCAACTCCAGAATCAGTTAGCAGCTGGTGGTATGCAGATGATACCAAATATGTCCATGTCGAATATAATGCAAGTGCCCATGTCTGGTGCCAACACCATGGGGCAGATGCAGTGTAACCAAGTTGGGAACTCTAGCGGCCAGATGGTGCAGAATTCTATGCAAGGACAGATGGCTAATCAGATGGGTGAGTAAGTGAAGTCCCATGTCCCCAAGTGGGGTAAGGGGCAGATGCATTATACATCTGTTTCACTGATCGATTTTTCTTTAGGGACAAGTAGGTGATCAGCCTTCTGTGTCCTACCAGACCGAGACATTTTTTGTGAGATGGGTGAGTGATAGAGTAATATCACATTCAGTTTTAACAATGAAGAGGGTATATATGAGCCAGACTCAAACATGTAACAGGAAAACTAACTACATTTCATTGATAAGGAATTCCCACAGTAGTAAAAGATAATTCCCACAAAGTTCTCATTTATAGAAAGTGTTCATTTATCTTTTTCTTTGAAAATTTTTGCAATTTTAAAATTCATTTTATTTTAGATTTTCATTTTAAATTATAAATGATAAATTTTAGCTTGCATTTGCGTTATCTTTGCCTTTTATATTTTCATAGCTTATTAAATATCCACATATCTGATATCCTATCCTACTAATATGTATTATAAATGCGAAAGTTTGTGAGGATGTGTGTGTTTGTTACTCTTTCACGCAAATTTTACTGAACTGATTACAATGAAATTTAGCACACATATAGAGGGTAACTTGGATTAACAAATAGGTTTTATCCCGGAAATACAACGGGAACGGGAACTATGCGGGTTTTCCTTTGAAAACGCGGGCGAAACCGCGGGCGGAAATCTAGTAAGAACATACGTTAATCATCCCAATAGATGGCGCGCGGTGTGTCCCTTAGACACATAAAACTGAAAGAATAGAATAAATTCGATTGCTCTGGCGGGTCACGAGTGGCTGAGTTGGTCAGGCATCCGCCCCGGAATGGCGCGAAAGGATGCGGGTTCGAGTCCCGCCTCGTGATCGAATTTTTTCTATTCTTTATAAATTTATATTTAGTAAGAACATATTTAAATAATATCTGTTGTATTTTAAGAAGTGAAATCTACATATTACAGGCATGTCCAACAACCAAATGGTGAACATGAACATGCTACAAATGCATAGCCGCGGTCAGGGCAAGCCGGACGTAATGATGGGCGCCGGGTATGCGGCTAGGGCTCCGCCCCCGAGCCAGTTCTTGCGGCAGAGCCCTTCGCCGTCTGCGTCCTCGCCTAACATGGGCGGACCGAGCCCTGTGTCCATGGGTATGTAAATAATTAAAATACGTAATAAATAAATAAAGTAAAGACATTATTTTTGATAACAGTTATAATTAACTAGTAACTTGGCAGTGAGTTGCACATATGATACATATTTCCAAACATATTAAATGTAATATTTTTAGGGAACATTTTTAAGGATTCGCAGCTTTATAACAAACAATATATAAAAATTAACTTCAAATAAGAGCATTAACAGCAAGCAGAAAAACTAGTCGTTCTTTTTTATTTAATTTTACTTTCCCCATTTACCACTTATTTTTAACGTAATATTTCCTAGGTGGCGGAGTCCTAGGCGGCGCCCTAGCATCTCCGATGTCGTCACTCGGGGGTATGGGTCCGTGCGGAGGCGCCGGGAGCCCCTCGCCCTCCGCCCCGCACATGGGGCTGCACGCTCAGCAGCAGCGGTGAGTCATCTCACCTGCCTATTGCGATGTCGAGAATTTATATGATCTCAATCTACCCACTCCTCCTCCTGACCGTCTCCTCGGTACAGTGGTTGACGCGTGAGCGTAACACCGAGGGGTCCTGGGTTCGATTCCCGGTGGAGACGAAGAAAAAAAAATGTCTCGGTCTGGTAGGACACAGAAGGCTGATCACCTACTTGTCCCTAAAGGAATAGGATCAGTGAAACAGATGTATGCATAATGCATCTGCCCCTTACCCCACTTGAGGACATGGGACTTCAAAAAAAATATATTTATTTAACTCATTAAAATTCGCGTCAGTTTTTATATCTATATTTTACTATTTATATCTATTTGTAGGGTAAACATGGGCATGGTAGCCTCCCCCTCCTCGTCCCTGAATACCCCGGGGGGTGGTGCGGGGGTAGCGTCCCCCGGGGGGGATGAAGCAGCCTACAGGGAGAAAGTGCGACAGCTGTCCAAGTATATAGAGCCGTTGAGACGAATGGTCATGAGGATGGTTAATGAGGGGGAAAGTGAGTATTTTTTATTTAGAAATAAATCCCTACTAATATTATAAATGCGAAAGTAACTCTGTCTGTTTATCTGTCTGTCTGTCTATTACGCTTTCCCGATTCATCATTTCATCCTTTCATCATTTCATCATTTGATTTTTTGCTATCAACCGATTTTGATGAAATTTGGCACAGACAATCTTTAGACCCTGAGAAAGAACATATTATCTTTTATCAAAACACCACGCGGGCGAAGCCGCGGGCGGAAGCTAGTTCTATATAAAATAATAATAAAAAAATATGTTTTTGGTAATATGAATTTAAACTAAGATATACCTGAAAAACACTACTCTAGTTATCGTTAGATATGTTAATTTACTCCCAAATCAAATCAAATTAATTAATTTATTACATTTAAACAAGGAAAGCAACTCAGACTACACTACGCATATTTTTTGAAGAATGATATGTGCTGTATGTTTTTGTATGTGTGCTGTATAATTAAATGTGTGTGTCTATATGCGAGAATCTTGAATTTTAATGAAATTTACATAATTCTATTTATATTAGACTACAGGCCCATGTTGAACAATTTATGTGCATAGGGTACGGCATCTGTGTCATACTATTTCTATACTGTTTTTAATCCGTTATTCCGCAACGCAAAAATCATGGAGACAAGGGGAAAAAATCTCTACCTGTACTTTCGAATTCTCATCTGCACTCACTTGGACAGCTTACAAGTGACGTCATAGTGCTGAATCTTATTATTTTATGCTCTTATATCGTTCTAGATAGGTCCTGGTGGTCCTAATGACCCATAAATTTTTCAACATGGGCCTGTTTATATGTTCTATCTAATAATTATAAATGATATCTCTAGATGTGGAAAAGCTAACGAAAATGAAGAATCTCCTGGACATCCTATCGAACCCAAACAAGCGGATGCCTCTAGAGACACTGATCAAGTGTGAGGTGGTGCTCGAGAAGCTGGACTTCAAGCGCAGTGAGGGGGTCGGGCTCGGTTTGCCACCCGCTGGGAAGGTGAGGGAACTTAATAGTTGATTTTTTTTTAACGATAAATAAATAATCGTTTCCTACTACATATAATATTACTAGCGGTCCGCCCCGGCTTCGCCCGTGGTACCTACATGCTTAAACTATCCTATCTCTCAAGTTGGATCGAACTGCACATGGTGTGCGAATTTTATTATAATCGGTTAAGTGGTTTAGGAGTCCATTGAGGACAAACATTGTGACACGAGATTTATATATATTAAGATAAATGCGAAAGTTTGTGAGGATGTGTGTGTGTTTGTTACTCTTTCACGCAAATACTACTGAACTGATTACAATGAAATTTAGCACACATATAGAGAAGTAACTTGGATTAACACATAGGATAGGTTTTATCCCGGAAATCCCACGGGAACGGGAACTATTGGTTTTTCTTTAAAAACGCGGGCGTAGCCGCGGGCGGAAAGCTAGTATTGCATAAAATATTCTATACTTACTAAGATATAAAACATAAAATTAGAGAAAAATCATCTTCTCATTATAGGAATAAAGCATAGTAAAAAAGAAAAATAAAGTGGCTATTTTAAATTTAACAGCTGTAAAACAATGTCAGAGTTGATTGATTTTTCATAAAAGAAAAAACATTTTACAACCTTAAATCTATATATGTATATATAAAAATGAAACCCATTTCGCGTGTTCACGGCATCACGTGTGAACGGGTGGACCGATTTCGATAATTCTTTTTTTAATTATATTCCTTGAAGTACGACAATGGTTCTTATTCTTATGTAGAGAAAACTTAAATATGTACCACGGGCGAAGCCGGGACGGACCGCTAGTACTGAATAAATAGACAAAAAGAACCGAAAAGCACGTCAAATTTGTTTTTTGTGTAACATTTTTTAAAGCATTAACATTTTTTCCCTTTCCAGGAACAAATCTTCAACCCACTGCTGGAGGTAGTTAACAATTGCCTCCAGTCGCCGCTCGCGAACCACACGCTAAAACGCACGTTCGGTTCTACGTTAGATGCACTCAACGGACCTGAGATTAAGTATGTGTCTTTAATACTTAATTATTGTTGTTATGTTATTTAAGTAAATAAAATTAATAGAAATAATTAAGAATTTGCGTTTGCGTACGCCCATGTAAAGATATCTTTATTTTTATTAGTAATGATATCAAGTAGAGTCGAATCAATGTTTAATCAAAAGTTGCCTGTCATATATTATTAAATACAAAATATATCTCATTATATTATAACATACCTTATAACAATTATTTATGGGTTAAATTATCCATTTGCTGTATATCTAAAATTGTAATAATTTATTTTTGCCAGAAACCTACCAGCACCACAAAAACTGGCAAAATACGAGGAGCCACCAGCAGAGATACCCGATATCTTACAAGGAGAAATCGCAAGACTCGACTCTAGGTTTAAAGTAAGTGGCTTCTAAGGCTTAAAACTATGAATGAATCGTCAATTGGATCGAATTTTAGGTATTGCTGTATATATCATATTTCATATTTTAGAAAATATCTGTGTTACGCTAATCCATTTGTCATATTGGATGTATATTAACATATATATTTTATCTGACAAAATCAGTCAATAAGGATTTTGACTGACGCCCTTCCTTATTGACTAATTTACCGGTCAATAAGGTTATTGACTGGTTAAGGGTTTTGACTGTAACATATATATTTTAAAGTGAAACTTTTATTACATCGTCTCAAACTTTTTGGTCTGTGTAGCGCATGTCGCGTGTATCGCGGCTGCCGAGATGCTAGACAACAATAAAAGTGACAGTTCCCTGGTTAAAAGTCAGACTGTGTTTAATTTGTTTTGTGGTAATACCATTAGTCTCTATCTGACCTATTACATATACAGTGCACGTGTCAGTCCTCAGGGACTTAGATACTATAGCTAGCAACAAAGTTGTTATTCTAGTGTTCTCGCAT